>JANAVB010002393.1:9999897-10087841 GCA_029216955.1 Iris pallida | reverse complement strand
GAGCCGATTGCTCAGGTATGACCCCAACATAACCATCTCGGATTCCTGTAAATTAGTTCTTATTGAACTATATATTTGTATGCGAAGAAAAATCAACGCAAACCTTGCAGAAATTCTGTTCAAAAACAGAATACGAATCCATTCCCAACATCGATTTGGAAGGCGATTTCTCGCCAGTCCTTCGCTATTTCAAAATTGTATTGATCAAAAGTTTAGACACTACCACAAAGAAAACTCATTATTAGTTTATTTATCGTGGATTAGACAGTAGTAGAATCGGGTTGAAAATTATGAAAAATAGTTTCGAAAACTAGAAAATTTGTCCGATACGACGTGCGTCCCGCCAATCCAGGCGACGTGGTCGCGAACCGAAGTCATCGAAAGGTGCATAACGGCTTCGTGGTCGTGTGGGCTTTGACAAAATTCAAATTGGTTGCGTGCGTGCGACGAATTTGATCCGTATTCGTCAAAATTCACCGTATCGGCCTCTGTGCAATTTCTCAATTACTTTGTGCACGTTCGTCAGATCGAGACGAAACTTGTGCCAACAGGACTATATCATTTTTTGGTCCTGTATACCAAGTTTGGTCCAATTCTGAGACAGGTGATCGGATCACCGTTTTGCGGGTCCCACGATCCGTTTCAACGGGCGATCTTGTGCACGGCTCACCAGAATCCAAAACTGGACATACCGTTGGGTTCGTATCATCAAAACGAATCCGTAGACATGTAGTTTGACGACTTTAGAGACCATTGACTCTGGCATGTTTTTCGGTGCAAAGCGGGTCCAACGGCGGATATCATTTTTGCCTGAAATTACCGTTTTGCTCCTGTGTCTAGAATTGGACTTAAGGACTGGCAATGCTAGCAAATTTGACTATTCTGAGAATGTTGGCAATGTCTGTTTCAGCTTTTGGAGACAGTTATGATGATTTGGACTTTACGGCTCACCAGTTGACTATATTTTGTAGGATCTGCGTGCAACCTCCAGGCAAGTATACCTTACCTCCCTCTACAGTTGATTTACATGTATATTACTATTATTATATAGTTTTACTAGTTGATTGGTGACATGTGATTTGTACATCGTGCATGCTAGTATATACATATAGTCCTTGTTTATAGTAGCCTCGTAGTTCATATTGGATATATATATAGTTCTTGTTCTTAGTTAATTTTGTGGTTCATATTGGATCGGCTCTCCTATGTATCGTGATTGGGTCGTGTCATTACCTGTTCATGGACTGAGTCACATCGTGTCATAGGATGAATAAGTCATAACGGAACTGCTGTACCTTGAATTCTTGAAGCTAACCTACGAGTCAACAATAGGGGCGAGGGTTAGTAGTTATCTGTTCAACACCTGTGAGTCCACACTAGGGACGAAGGTGATGCAAGCCTATGAGTCCACACTAGGGACAAGGGTTAGTAGTTATCTGTTCAACACCTACGAGTCCACACTAGGGACGAGGGTGATGCTAGCCTGCGAGTCCACACTCGGGACGAGGGTTAGTAGTTATCTGTTCCACACCTGTGAGTCCATACTAGGGACGAGGGTGATGCTAGCCTGCGAGTCCACACTAGGGACGAGGGTTAGTAGTTATCTATTCCGCACCTGCGAGTCCACATTAGGGGCGAGGGTGATTTCCTGAAGCTAACCTGCGAGTCCACAGTAGGGGCGAGGGTTAGTAGTTGTTCAAACCTGCGAGTCCACACTAGGGGCGAGGGTTTGAGTATTTCATTGGTTATCCATTGACATCGTGATATCGTGTTCTCTTGTTCTCCTCCAGCAGTTCGTTTATGTGTAGTGGTTCTTCCAGTCGTGTATAGTCATGTTTTCATGTTGATTGGTCTTTTCCCATTTATTTTTCTGTATTTTCTTTATTGCATGATAAACTGCTAGATAGGCATATTTTTATGTATCTTGCTATGTCCCCTGAGGACCTGATGATCTCTTCAGGTTAGTTATTGCGTGGAGTTAGTTAGCAGCTCTGGATGGTAGATGATTATGACACTTGTGGGGTCCAGATGTTTACGATATTGCTTGCGAGATTCAGGTATTGATACCATGTTTATTATCCAGTTCATCCAGCTCGTGCTTTCCTTTCATTATCATGATATATCCTATTTATTGATTCAGTTTATATACTCATGTTATTTCTTAGAGTCTAATCGGACATGTATTCTAGTGGGCTGTAGACCACGACCCATTGTGTTCATTCATGTTTCGTACACTTAGTATGGATCGAGATATAGATTGTTTTGCCATGATTTGGCAGTATACCATAGCCTTGATAGTGTTTACGTATTCGAGAGGGGCTGGAGTCCGCTCGATACGTAGCTGGCTTGCTCACGTGCTCGTGTCTGAAAAGTGGATACGGGTCGTGACAGAAACTCCTAGACCGTACCGTACTGGCAAATCTACTAGAGGATTGTAATTGACTTAGGATTTGAAAATGAAAGCTTTAGAATACTTTGGAAGACGTTTAAGCTTAGAGAGAAGAGATAAGAAAGTGAATGAGTGAGTTAAAATGATTGAAATCCTTTTTATTTATAGGTTTTCCAAAGACAGAATTCGGGCAGAATTCGGGTAGAACACTTTGAGAAAATCTCGGCAAATAGTCGTTGCATTCGTAACTGCAGAAGGACCAAGTTTAAAATCCAAACGGAACTAAACGAATTCTGGCCAAATTCGAGCCGAACTATGGCCGAATTCTCCTAGGGCCAATTTTGATTTTTGGGACATTTTGTAAAACTGGTTTTGGGTTTTAGCTTATTGAAAAGTTTAAGCAATTACGAGCTTTTTTAAAATGGGCTATTTTGAAAACAAAGGATATTTTGAAAATGTTTTGTGGTATATGATTTAGAGTACAAAGTATAACTAGACTCAATAAATATGAAAATTATATTGAATATGGAATACAGACTCATACGATAAAAGTAGGTTCAGTCTTGAACAGAATGGTAGAACTTCTTTAGTTGTTGTCCAAGTAGCCCTTATATCGAGACATGTTTAGATCAATTATTAAAATCAGGTTCGACCATGACTAATGGGCCAACAATCTTTCCTATTTTGATAATTGACAAATCTTGACTGATATAACATCTCGATTATTTTGATTTGAAAAGAATCAAAATATGTAGTGTGCTTGTTCAGTAGTGTTATTGTACTATATCCTGGAAAAAATAATTCTTGTGTCTTGCAATAGATGTTAGATCCTATTTCTCCCCCATTGTCACTTAGCAAAATTGCAAAGAGAGAAGTTCCCACGCAAATTATGCATAAGAAACAAGCGTTGAAGAAATAAAAAAATATAAAGAATAAACATGTATTTCACAGGCAGTTTATATATTGAAGCATAAGCTAAAAGAGATAATGCCATACATAAACAGAATATAAAGAAAAGTATAGAATAGTAAGCTGAAATAAAAAGCATAATAGATGTTCAGAATATATCATCTTAGCAATAAAGTCTCAGTGCTAAAAAAAAAGATAAAGTGCTATCATGGAATGTCGGAGCATTTCCAAGTAAACATAGACAAATAAAAGTCTAACTAGATAATATCTAGACAAAATACATCACGTCTAGATCAAAAGTCCGCAGAGTCATCATCATCATCAGCATCAGCAGTGCCACCATGTCCAGATGTACCAGCTCCAGAAGTGCCAGCTCCAGAAGGGTATAGAGTAGTACCAGAACCACGGTACCAGTCATATGCGTTACCGGGCTAAAAGAGATGATACACCGCCTCATCCTCATAGCAGTAGCCAGATACAGCTGTATCTTTAGAAAGAGAACTGGCAGAATGACCAGTTTGAGTAAAACGGAAATTGGCAAAGGAATTGGCGAGAGCCTGAAACCGAATGGCATCACGGAACTCGTATTTCCTAGATGTGTCAGTAATAAACGCTCACAAATCAGAGAGATGCTGATGGATACCCTCATAAGACATAGGATAATCCTGAGGAGGTAGAGCAGTAGGAGGAGCAGGAGGGACATCTGCGCTGCGATGAGACAACAAAAGATACTTGGACTCGGACTCAAGAGCGCAAGTGGATAAGTCAATATTGAAGTGCTGAAAGATGATTGGAATAATCATCGCATAAGCAAGGTTTTTGTACCATTTGTAACACCCAATTTTCTAGATGAGGGTAATTTTGAAATTTTGTAATTATAATTATTAATTATTGATATTTGATTCATATTATGATTTTTAGTGATTTTTAATAATTTTTAAACTATTTAAAAACTACCTTAAGTCATGACTTGTGATTTTGATGTGCTGCCAGTGAAACCCTAGTGACTGCATGACCTAGAGCCTAACTATGTCATTAGGATGATTTAATTATCATTTTTAGCCTAGGGGTAATTTGGTTATTTTGACTTATTTGAATTAATTGATGATTTAATGAATTGGTGAATTCTAGTTTGACTTTGACTTGCTGAGACCTAGTGGACTAGCATAGAACCTAACCCTAGCTATGGTAACCCCTAGTCTAACTTGAGTTAACCTATTTTAGTCATTAGAGAATAGTTTTAGAATGAGGGGATTTGGTTTAGTGAATTTAAGTCATGGCTTGTGGTTTCATGAAATGACTTATGGCTTAATTATTTAATTGATCATGACTTAAGCCCATGGGCCATTTAGTGAACCCTAACCCTAATTTTTGAGCTTATGACCAGCCACATAGGGATCCCCACCCTATTTAAACACTTATTCATTAGGGCTTACCTCTTTTTATTATTCCAACACTTGGAGAAAAGAAAGGTATTTTTTCCCCTTCCAAAAATTTCCATTTATTCATTTGATCTCCTTTTTCATCCTAGTCTTTTGCATTAGGTTCTAATTTTTGTATATTTAATATTTCTGGAGGTTAATCTCAGTTTTGGGCTCATTTGGAGCATTTGGCCATCAAGAGGAACACCCCCCATTTGGAGCTTTTCCATACAATTTGCACCTATAGGTAAAACCTTTTAAATTGCATTATTATTTTGATTTATTTGTATGATGGTTTAGAATAGGTGTCCCCTAATTTTTGGAGAAATTTTGTGTCATTTGCATTAGGTTACGTGTCCGTATCGGACACATATCGAACCCAATAGCTAGGTGTTCGACGAAATGCCCGAACCGATTCGATTTACAAATTTTGCAAATCTATTTGAATAGAGTCCTAGATCTAGATGTGTAGGTTATTTTCTATGAAGAGTGTCTGGTATTTTAGTGTCCTATTGTGTCAAAAATTTGTGTTGGACATGCTGTGCACACACGTACACTGTGTCCTGCATCACGGGGCTGAGAACTCCCGACACAGGACACATGGACACACCAAATTTTGTGTGAGTGTTGGGGCAGTGACTTCCACCATGCTCCCAAAATTTGGAAGCATTTCGTTTTGTGTGCGAGGAGAAATCCTCCCTGTACTGGTCGAACGGGATACGCGCGAGCTGTCGATTGCGCGCGCAAACGCTACTGATACACGGTTCGACACGACACCACGGTTCATTTGGACACGGTGCAGGGGAAGACACATGTAGCCCTATATGTGGTGAACACGTGGGCACGAGCACGAGTCGTGTCGTGCCCTGTGTCGCGTGCGGGACACGCGTGCATGCGTGCACGACGTAGCACACTTTCCTGTGCGTCTGTGAGTGTTTGAGTGGTTTGGACACGCTCGTGTCCGCTTGGTGGGACACGAACGAGTGTCACGACACATGCAAATATTTGTTATGATTTACCAACCGTTATTTCATCATGTTATCATGTTTTTGTAGATCAAATCGAAGTTTCCCTATGTTCGACTGATACGAGTCCAGTTTTCAATATCCTGGGATTGATCCCCTGTTTTAAACTGTTTTGATAAATTAAATTACTGTGTTTAATACATGTAAATGTGTAATTACATTACTGTAATGTTATTTACTAATAGGTGTTAGGTTTTGGTTCGAAAATGGCTTTTTTCTGTATTGGGATGCATAATTCCTGATACTTGACCTCTTGAATTCAATTTCTGAATTTAAACTATGTTCAAACTGTTTGGTTATGTTTTGAGATTCAAATTTGGTGTTAGAAATGATATGGATTAGATTTTGGTGGTTGAATTGACATGAAGCCTGTCACTGAATCATATTACATGAACTGCTATATTCCTATTACACAAAACTGATTTGCACACTCTTCATATTCCTGAGAACTAAAGTCTGATTTAGTTCCCTATTGGTGATTAGGAACTGTCCTTCCTATTCCTGAGAACTAAAAATCTGAAACTAAGATTCATTTTTACTGTTTGTTAAATGCTTAATTTGCCATGATTAAATTACATTGTATTAGCTATTGATTGATTCATATGGTTGTGTTGGGATAGGTAATGCGAGTTCAAAAGTGGTTGGTTGTTTAAAACTGTCTTTTGATTTTTTTTTCCCTTTAAAAAACTGGATAGAATGTTTCATTGCCCTGTTAAATTCCTAGGTATGTATATGGTTCACTGGTTTTTAGATTATACATTGATTGCCTATTCCTCACATGTATCTACACTCTTCTTTAACCTATAACCTGTCCTAAATAGCCTCAAACCAGCCCCATGCTTCACCATGGTACAGCCCTTAACACAGCCTATTAGCTATACTTAAACCTCCATGTATCAGTCCATATGGACAGCCCCTTGACTCCCCAAACCAGTCTACATCCAGTCCCATTTCAGTCCAAAAATCAGTCCCTATAAGCCTATATATATGTGTCCTATTTTAGCTATGTGTGTGTATGAATGTATAGGAATATGAACCTATGTATGCATGTTGATTTCATAATAATAGGCAATATGCTAGTAAATGATGTTGTGGAATAAATGGTTTAATGAATGCTGTGTAAATGCAAGCACCTATGTATACATACCCATGTAGCCATATAGATATGCAAGATGTAGTGAATGCTAGTATTGTATACATAGTGTAAATGTAAAATGAAATGCATATCCAAGTAATGTATGTAGGTGACCTTGTATTGCATTGCCTTATGTCTCAACACACACACTTTCGCCTTGTACTTTGGCACTCACAATTGCTCTCTCCCTATGAATAGATATTTATATAATGTATCCATATTGTAGTATAGCCATATGTATTTATATATATGATATATATAATGTGTGATGCTTGTGGCTTGGTTATTGTTGCTTGGTTGCTAGTGTAAGCTTGGTTAGGCCCAGTGAGACTTGTCTGGACTAGGATTGACCTAGTTGACTAGTGTAATTGACCAAGGTTGACCAAAGTTTGACTTGGACCTAGTTTGACCAGGTTTGACTTAGAGTTGACTTTGACCTAGATTAGCCTAAAAATCATGTAGATTGCATCATAATTATCATTTACCTTGTTTTAAACATATTATAACCTGTACTGCTCTATTTAGGACATTGTGACTCCGGTGCAGACATCTGACATTACACTACTCTTTTTAGAGTATCAGGCGAGTACATTCTCTGATAGTTCTCTCATTTATTTGCCAGTTACTGTACTTCAGTTCTATTTAGTTTTATGTGATTCTCTGATACCACACGTATGGATATTCTGGATTCATGTATACGACACACATACCTTACTTATCTGGCCTCTATTACTGGAATCACTGGAATCATTCCGAAATCTATTTCTGGAATCATCATATTTTGGCTGGACTCATCTCGATTCTCGTGTCGAATTCTGGATTCATTTGTATTGCGGGGCGGGGAAATATTGAGTAAGACATGTAGACATACCCCAAATCTGGAATCTCCAACTAAAATCTACTGGAAGCATAGCCATCTCTCGCTTGATCAGTGAGAGGTGTGCTTGATTACCCACAGCCGTTTACATGTCGATCTCGGTATTTTAAAACACACTATTAGAATAGCTGGACTCACCTGGATTCTTGATCACTACATAAAATCATCTCGTACTGGATTCATCTTGTATTAGATTCATCTCGTACTGGATTTACATAGGATTATACTTGGTTTACATTTACTGCCTGGACTCATTATGTTACTTTAGTTCAGCTAGATTTATTTTACAGTCTTCATTGCCATCATTCTTCTCTTGTTTTAGTTACTTACTTTCCTTGTATCTTATTTGTTCTCCATACCATCACCTGTATATAAACTGCCATATTCATCAATAAAACTGTCTATAACTGCTTTGTAGTTCTCTGTCATTACTTGGGTTTTCTTGATGAGTTGTACTCGTTCCTGTCCTGACTGGACCTGTTAAAATTTTTACAGATGATTGCCCTGAGGACACATGCCCTATATTTTACTGACCAGGAGATGGCTTAGCTACCTATGGCTCCGACACTCAGGAGTGATCGGGAGATTAGCTAGTTGTTTTGTTTAGCTTTCATGTTTTAGAACTGGAGTTGTATATAAGTTGAGATTCGTAGTTGAGTTTTTATAGTTGAGATTTTCTGAGATTATATTATTAGATGTTGGTTTCATTCTATTATTAGGCTTAGTTTTAATCTTCTATCTATTATATCGTTCTTAGACTGTGATTGAGATTATATTATATCTATACTTGTCCTCCGTTCGGAGTTGATATTTTGACAAGTATATTTTATAATTGTATGATTTGATTGGTTAGATAGTGACCTAGAACAGCGTTCTACCGCCGACACTGCAGCGTAGGCTGGGCATTGTTACGTGCTCGTACCCTCACAGTGGGTGCGGGTCGTGACACATTTTTAGTGGTGGCCCATGCAGGTCGAGAGTCACATTAATGCGATATCGTGGTAGTACGGCGACTTAGTTGTACTGCCGTGAGCCTGCGATAGAATTGAGAGATAGGATTTAACGGAGAGGCGCTCAATCACAGTTAGGAAAAATTATGTTTCAATTCATACCATCTATACATCTTGCTGATTTGTCTTCCTTAAAACTAACTGTCCTCCCTTGATTTATCGCTTCTATCTCAGTATTGATTCTTGTTTGATCTGTGTCTCTAGGATGGTTGAGACGAGATTGCATCGCCCAGGATCGGAGGACGCTGTAGAGAGGTCTGCCACCTCTCGTCTTCAGCAGCCAGTTCCCGGTACCGCAGCCCCAGTCATGCCAGCTGGGATGGGTGTTTCAGCAGCTTTATGAGGAGCACCTCCACCAGCTGGGAGGCAGAGTCCGATGCTTCCTGAGATCCTTCCACCGTAGCAGCCTCCACCTGCAGGGATAGTAGATGCTGCTCATCTATTCTCTTTCGTGGAGAGGATTCTGGCGTCTCATCAGCAGCAGCAGCAGCGGTAGACTGCCAATTTTCGTCAGGGGATTGACGAGGCACACCAGCTGGTTCATACTACTGTGGAGATGGTGACTGCTCATGGAGAGCAGCAGCAGCCTCGCCGGAAGGAGAAAGATATCCAAGATTTCCAGAAGATGCATCCTAGAGAGTTACTGGGCACTGAGGGCATTCATTATGCAGATGACTGGATAGAGCATATCGAGGAGATATTCAGGCTGGCAGAGATACCAGATCGACTCCATGTCGAGGCGACGGGCAGTCAGATGCAGGACTTAGCCCGTGCATGGTACCAGACAGATCCCAGGGTGGGAGTTGAGGGCCAGACTTGGGCCCAGTTCAAAGAACTGTTCAATGAGCAGTTCTTTCCTGATGTGGCCTTGGGAGGCATAGAGGTACAGTTTGAGGGTCTGGTTCAGGGAAACCAGACAGTGGCTGAGTACGCCGGGGAGTTCTGTCGATTGGTCCGGTTCATAGATGACTTGACTGAGAAGACGAAGGCGAGAAAGTTCCGCTGAGGCTTGATTAGGGAGGTTCAGTCGCTGACTAAGAGCGACCGGAATGCTACCTTTGCGAAGATATTTTTTGGGGCTATGGCAGCGGAGGACGACCTAGGGTTGAAGTTGAAGAGGGGTCATGACTTCCAGAATGGTAGCAGCAACGGAGGCCAGGCCAAGAGGCCTCACGTTCAGATTCAGCAGACCCGGGCACCAGTGATGGTTCAGCAGGTGCAGCATCAGTATCAGGGTAAGCACCTGAAGACGATCATTTGTTCCTACTGCAGGAAGTTGGGACACACCAGGGAGCAGTGTAGGAAGAGGCTGAAGGTTTGCTATTCCTGTGGGTCTGAAGCCCACCAGAAGATAGACTGTCCCTTTGCACCTCCTTTTGAGGGAGCTAGGCCACCTGTAGCTCAGCACCAGAGGGGTGGATCGCTTTTGCGATGGCGATCGAGGAGACCGACGCTGCAGGTGATGGGTTAGCAGGTTTGTCCTTCTCATTCTTCCCCCACTTTCCTGTGTGATTCCATTAGTACCTGCCAGGATATTATTGTGATTGCTAGATAGTGTAGCTACCCTGTTCGAGACTGTGAAATCATGACCAGTAGGATTGTGTTGCTTCGACTTTGATTGATTGGGGGTTTGACCTAGTAGGGATACGATCATCTTAATTTTTAGGACGAAATTTTTCTAAGGTGGGTAGGATTGTAACACCCAGTTTTCCAGATGAGGATAATTTTGAAATTTTGTAATTATAATTATTAATTATTGATATTTGATTCACATTATGATTTTTAGTGATTTTTAATAGTTTTTAAACTATTTAAAAACTGCCTTAAGTCATGACTTATGATTTTGATGTGCTGCCAGTGAAACCCTAGTGACTGCATGACCTAGAGCCTAACCATGTCATTAGGATGATTTAATTATCATTTTTAGCCTAGGGATAATTTGGTCATTTTGACTTATTTGAATTAATTGATGATTTAATAAATTGGTGAATTCTAGTTTGACTTTGACTTGCTGAGACCTAGTGGACTAGCCTAGAACCTAACCCTAGCTATGATAACCCTAGTCTAACTTGAGTTAACCTATTTTAGTCATTAGAGAATGGTTTTAGAATGAGGGGATTTGGTTTAGTGAATTTAAGTCATGGCTTGTGGTTTCATGAAATGACTTATGGCTTAATTATTTAATTGATCATGACTTAAGCCCATGGGCCATTTAGTGAACCCTAACCCTAATTTTTGATCTTATGACCAGCCACATAGGGATCTCCACCCTATTTAAACACTTATTCATTAGGGCTTGCCTCTTTTTATCATTCCAACACTTGGAGAAAAGAAAGGTATTTTTTCCCCTTCCAAAAATTCCCATTTATTTATTTGATCTCCTTTTTCATCCTAGTCTTTTGCATTAGGTTCTAATTTTTGTATATTTAATATTTCTTGAGGTTAATCTCAGTTTTGGGCTCATTTGGAGCATTTGGCTATCAAGAGGAACACCCCCCATTTGGAGCTTTTCCATACAATTTGCACCTATATGTAAAACCCTTTAAATTGCATTATTATTTTGATTTCTTTGAATGATGGTTTAGGAATAGGTGTCCCCTAATTTCTGGAGGAATTTTGTGTCATTTGCATTAGGTTACGTGTCCGTATCGGACACGTATCGAACCTAATAGCTAGGTGTTCGACGAAATGCCCGAACCGATTCAATTTGCAAATTTTGCAAATATATTTGAATAGAGTCCTAGATCTAGGTGTGTAGGTTATTTTCTGTGAAGAGTGTCTGGTATTTTAGTGTCCTATTGTGTCGGAAATTCGTGTTGGACACACTGTGCACACACGTACACTGTGTCCTGCATCACGGGGCTGAGAACACCCGACACAGGACACGTGGACACACCAAATTTTGCATGAGTGTTGGGGCAGTGACTGCCACCATGCTCCCAAGATTTGCGAGCATTTCATTTTGTGTGCGAGGAGAAATCCTGCCCGCACTGGTCGCACGGGACACGCACGAGCTGTCGATTGCTCGCAAACGCTACTGATACACGGTTCGACACGACACCACGGTTCATTTGGACACGATGCAGGAGCATACACGTATAGCCCTATATGTGGCGAACACGTGGGCACGAACACGAGTCGTGTCGTGCCCTGTGTCGCGCACGGGACACGCGTGCATGCATGCACGACGCAGCGCACTGTCCTGTGCGTCTGTGAGTGTTTGAGTGGTTTGGACACGCTCGTGTCCGCTTGGTGGGACACGAACGAGTGTCACGACATGTGCACATGTTTGTTATGATTTACCGACCTTTATTTCATCATGTTATCATATTTTTGTAGATCAAATCGAAGTTTCCCTATGTTCGACTGATACGAGTCCAATTTTCAATATCCTGGGATTGATCCCCTATTTTAAACTATTTTGATAAATTAAATTACTGTGTTTAATACATGTACATGTGTAATTACATCACTGTAATGTTATTTGCTGATAGGTGTTAGGTTTTGGTTCGAAAATAGCTTTTTCCTGTATTGGGATGCATAATTCCTGATACTTGTCCTGTTGAATTCAATTTCTGAATTTAAACTATGTTCAAACTGTTTGGTTATGTTTTGAGATTCAAATTTGGTGTTGGAAATGATATGGATTAGATTTTGGGTGGTTGAATTGACATGAAGCCTGTCACTGAATCATATTACATGAACTGCTATATTCCTATTACACAAAACTGATTTGCACACTCTTCTTATTGCTGAGAACCAAAGTATGATTTATTTCCCTGTTGGTGATTAGGAACTTTCCTTCCTATTCCTGAGAACTAAAAATCTGAAACTAAGATTCATTTTTACTGTTTGTTAAATGCTTAATTTGCCATGATTAAATTACATTGTATTAGCTATTGATTGATTCATATGGTTGTGTTGGGATAGGTAATGCAAGTTCGAAAGTGGTTGGTTGTTTAAAACTGTCTTTTGATTTTCTTTTCCCTTTAAAAAAACTGGATAGAATATTTTATTGCCCTGTTAAATTCCTAGGTATGTATATGGTTCACTGGTTTTTAGATTATACATTGATTGTCTATTCCTCACATGTATCTACACTCTTCTTTAACCTATAACCTGTCCTAAATAGCCTCAAACCAGCCCCATGCTTCACCATGGTACAGCCCTTAACACAGCCTATTAGCTATACTTAAACCTCCTTGTATCAGTCCATATGGACAGCCCCTTGACTCCCTAAACCAGTCTACATCCTGTCCCATTTCAGTCCAAAAATCAGTCCCTATAAGCCTATATATATGTGTCCTATTTTAGCTATATGTGTGTATGAATGTATAGGAATATGAACCTATGTATGCATGTTGATTTCATAATAATAGGCAATATGCTAGTTAATGATGTTGTGTAATAAATGGTTTAATGATTGGTGTGTAAATGCAAGCACCTATGTATACATACCCATGTAGCCATATAGATATGCAAGATGTAGTGAATGCTAGTATTGTATACATAGTGTAAATGTAAAATAAAATGCATATCCAAGTAATGTATGTAGGTGACCTTGTATTGCATTGCCTTATGTCTCAACACACACACTTTCACCTTGTACTTTGGCACTCACAATTGCTCTCTCCCTATGAATAGATATGTATATAATGTATCCATATTGTAGTATAGCCATGTGTATTTATATATATGATATATATAATGTGTGATGCTTGTGGCTTGGTGATTGTTGCTTGGTTGCTAGTGTAAGCTTTGTTAGGTCCAGTGAGACTTGTCTGGACTAGAATTGACCTAGTTGACTAGTATAATTGACCAAGGTTGACCAAATTTTGACTTGGACCTAGTTTGACCTAGATAGTTGACCAGGTTTGACTTAGAGTTGACTTTGACCTAGATTGGCCTAGAAATCATGTAGATTGCATCATAATCATCATTTACCTTGTTATAAACACATTATAACCTGTACTGCTCTATTTAGGATATTGTGACTCCGGTGCAGACATCTGACATTACACTACTCTTTTCAGAGTATCACGCGAGTACATTCTCTGATAGTTCTCTCATTTATTTGCTAGTTACTATACTTCAGTTATATTTAGTTTTATGTGATTCTCTGATACCACACGTATGGATATTCTGGATTCATGTATGCGACACACATACCTTACTTATCTGGCTTCTATTACTGGAATCACTGGAATCATTTCAGAATCTATTTCTGGAATCATCATATTTTGGCTGGACTCATCTCGATTTTCGTGTCGAATTCTGGATTCATTTGTATTACAGGGCGGGAAAATATTGAGTAAGACATGTAGACATACCCCAAATCTGGAATCTCCAACTGGAATCTACTGGAACCATAGCCATCTCTCGCTTGATCAGTGAGAGGTGTGCCTGATTACCCACAACCGTTTACATGTCGATCTCGGTATTTTAAAACACACTGTTAGAATAGCTGGACTCACCTGGATTCTTGATCACTACCTAGAATCATCTCGTACTGGATTCATCTTGTATTAGATTCATCTCGTACTGGATTTACATAGGATTACACTTGGTTTACATTTACTGCCTGGACTCATTATGTTACTTTAGTTCAGCTAGATTTATTTTACAGTCTTCATTGCCATCATTCTTCTCTTGTTTTAGTTACTTACTTTTCTTGTATCTTATTTATTCTCCATACCATCACCTGTATATAAACTACCATATTCATCAATAAAACTGTCTATAACTCCTTTATAGTTCTCTGTCATTACTTGGGTTTTCTTGATGAGTTGTACTTGTTCCTGTCCTGACTGGACCTGTTGAAAATTTTATAGATGATTGCCCCGAGGACACATGCCCTACATTTTACTGACCAGGAGATAGCTTAGCTACCTATGGCTCCGACACTCAGGAGTGATCGGGAGATTAGCTAGTTGTTTTGTTTAGCTTTCATGTTTTAGAACTGGAGTTGTATATAAGTTGAGATTTGTAGTTGAGTTTTTGTAGTTGAGATTTTCTGAGATTATATTATTAGATGTTGGTTCCATTCTGTTATTAGGCTTAGTTTTAATCTTCTGTGCTATCATATCATTCTTAGACTGTGATTGAGATTACATTATATCTATACTTGTCCTCCGTTCGGAGTTGATATTTTGACAAGTACATTTTATAATTGCGTGATTTGATTGGTTAGATAGTGACCTAGAACAACGTTCTACCGCCGACACTACGGCGTAGGCTGTCACCCCCAGTTTTCAAATTAGTGGTATTTTCGTCATTTTTCAAGTTTTATAATTTTTAGGAATTTTTATTTATTTTATGTGATTTTTTGGGATTTATTTGGTTTGGTTTGGATTTTATCCAATTCGGACTCAAGTTGGAGACCCGGGTAGCCTGGACCCTAGTGGGACCCACATACTAGCTGGGCTTGGCCTACATACCAGCTGGGCTTGGCCTACATACCATCCAAATTAGGTTAGAAATTATGAACCCAACTTCGATGGCTTAATTAGTCATTTTAGAGACTTAATTAGTTCATTAGAAACAAACCGAACCAAACCGAATTCAATTTGAACCTAAACCAAGTCTAATGGGTTGGGGGCTTAGTGGATCCCCAACCCAAACCCATTAAGCCATGGTCGGCCATGAGTAGGAGCCCCCCCCTTTCTTCCTCACTAAGTAAACACTCTCTCTCTCTCTCTCAAATTCCATTCCTCTCTTCAAGCTTTCTTCTCTCAAGCAACCCAAATCTAGGTATGCATTTAATCTATCATTAATTCCTCTATTCCCTATATCTCCTTCACAATAAATGAAGAGGAGATTATTCTCCATCTTTTGACCATAGCTTTTCCTTAGGTTTCCTAAAATCTAGTTTAAGGAAATTGGGGGTTCTCTAATTAGAATAGTATATATATATATATATATATATATATATGTGTGTGTGTGTGTGTGTGTGTGTGTATTACACATATATATATTAAGATGTATTTGTGTGTGTGAGTGTAGAGGAATGGGAGTGGTGGTGGTGTTTGACATGAGAGTGGTGGTGGTAGTGTGTGAGTGAGAGTGTGTGTGTGTGTCTATATATATATATCTATAGGTGTGTGTATATATATATTTATATATATAAGGATATGTGGGTATGTATTTATATATATAAATGTGTGTGTGTATGTATATTTACATATAGATGTGAGTTTTGTGTGTGTATATATATAGATATATATATATAAATAGAAGGATATATATATATATATATATATATATATATATATATATATATATATATATATATATATATATATATATATATACATATATATATATATATATATATATATATAATATAGATATATAGAGGGATATATATATATATATAGATATATATATAAAGGGTAGAGAAGAGGAGAAGTGGAGGGGAGATAGAAGAGGGAGAAGAGAAGAATGCAGCAGCAGCAGTGGCAGTCTAAGCTGCAGCAGCAGCTGAGAGCAGGAGCAGCAGCAAGCAGTGGCAAGTAACAGCAGCCACAGCAGCAGCTGTGGCAGAAACCCCCCCTTAGCCCCCTTTACCTCTTAAAACCCCCCTATCTATATATATGTATATATATAGATATATATATATATAGATATAGATAGATATATATAGAGAGGGAAATGAAGAGTAGAGTAAGAAGAATAAGAGATTAGGAAGTTAGAGAATTAGAAGAAGAAAATGAAAAGAAGCTTAGAAGAAGTAGGAGAAGGAGAATAGGAAGAGAGGAGGAGAAAAAAGAATAGGAAAATAGAAAATTGAAGAGTATAGGAAAAGAATGAGAAGAGGGAATTAGAATAGGAAAATTAGTAAGGAAGAGGGGAAGAGAATCAGAAGAAGTTAGAAGAATTAGAATGGGAAGAATTAGAAGAATAGGTTTTAGAGGAGTTCGAGTTAGTAGGTGAATTTGAGCTCCGAGTATCGGATCGCGACAAAACTTGGCGTGGACCTAGATTATATGAATTAAATTCTACGGGTAGGCTCCCGAGTGGAAATCGGGGTTGTAGGGCGCCGGTATCGCGCTGTACCATTTCGTATCTTGAAATATTCAAGATATCGGCAATGGGCCGTATCATGGACTAGACGTCCACTTTACCTAGGTATCTTGGTAGCTAATATATGTATAGGCTAGTATCTTACTACCCTAGGGAGCACGGGTCAAAATACCAAGCGTAGGTAGGCTAACTTGATAATTGCCTAAGTTAGAATTTTACCCTTTTTAAGGGTAAAATAGGATATTGGCCATCGGCCAATATTTGGGTTTCGAAGTCCAAGATGGACTTGGATATGGGTTGTAGAGGTTGGTAATTGTTAGAAATAGTCGCCTAGACCTAGTCTTGACTCCGGTTGACCACGGTTGACTTTTTAGACCAAAAGTCAACTATGGGTCAACACTTTACCCAATTTAGTCCCAAATTCCATTAGACTTGAGTAGTTGACCAAAAGTCAACTATTAGTCACCATTGACCTAGGATTGACCTAGGGTTGACCAGAGTTGACTAGAGTTGACCAAAGTTGACTAGTTGACCAAAAGTCAACTGTAAGTCAACTGTTGACTCAAATCGACCTAGATTAATTTCGTTTGACTTGTATTGACCCAGTTTGACCTGGTTAGGCCTAATATGACTTAGGTTGACCTCGTACAGTCTAGTTTGATGTTTCTTGACCTAGAATGACTTAATAGGATTTAAATTATCTTGACTTTAATTCCTAAACGTAGTATTGATACGTCTTGTTCTCTATAGGTCCTCGAGACGCTGCATTTGCTCCAGTTGACATATCATATCTTATTACAGGCGAGTACATTCTCTGACACTTTTCTAATTTATGATGATTGTTATAATTCATGTAATTATTGTAGATATGCTTGTTCTTGACACATTGGTCACACGGATTGGTATTCATGGATCCCGACATGAGATGTTATTCCTCGTTATCTTGGTATATCTTGTGCAAGCCCTTTGTAGTTCTTGTACAATATATGGACACCGATTCTCAAGGAGGCTTGCTCCCTTCTCGTAGAATCCCGTGTCATAACGTGTCTTGCTTGGATCCACTCTACCAGTCGGGGACGGGGAGTACTATTGTAGATGTGTGGTCATTACCCGCCTTGTTTATTCTTGTAGACCTTGAATGCTACCAATCCTACACTCCACGTAGGATTGGCTGATCAGTAGACCTTGTGCAGACCCAAGCTGGCCACATATTGTAGATAGTACTCACACACCTAGATATATGATTCTTGATTCTCGTACATGCCATGATCAGTTTACTTGCCTTATTGTAGCTCTAGTTTTACAGCTTACCTTGCCATGATACTGACATGTACATTCCATGATTTTCTTGTATATACTCTCTATTTACAGTCTTATAGCTTTTGTCATATCTTGTGAACTGTTGTTAGTAGATTGTACTCGTTCCATCCTGACAGGATATGTTGACAAATATTACAGATGCTGACGAGGGGGATTACTATACCTACTATGGTCCGGATGACGTAGTGGGCATGGTCTTGGAGGCGTTGGTCCAGCAGGGCTTAGCTCCGCCTGACGAGACCTTACCACTTGCTTAGTTAGAGTAGGTCTTTTGTACTGGACCTTGTCTCCAGCTACTTTTGAGACTGTTATTATTATGGTTTGTATTAGAGACTTGGACTTGTATATATTCTTGTGTTGGACTTGACAGGTTATTATTTTATTATCGTTTTTTGTCTTTATCTTTCAGTCTTTACTTTATCATCTTAGAGTTGTGATTTGAGCACTCATATATATTCATTGCTTGTCCTCCGTTCAGAGTTGACCATATTCTCGACAGGTTTTGATATATATATATATAAACTGTTTAGAGTAGAAAACCTACAGCGTTCCACGCCGTTTTTACGGTGAGGGCTGGGCGTTGTCACGTGCACGTGCCCTTATAGCGGGTGCGGGTCGTGACACGTTTTAGTGGTGGCCCACGCAGGTCCTGAATTCGCAATTAGTGCGATGTCGTGGCGGTACTCGTCTTAGAGTGTTGACTACGAGCCTGTGTTACACATAGGAGGTAGTAGGTTAAGAGTGCTCAATCACAGTAGGATTTTTCTTGCTTATCTTGCTTACCGTCTTTGATATTGATTTACTGTATTCTAGCTGTCCTCCTTTGATATTACCTTCATATGCCATATTGATTTTTTCTTTTCAATTTGTCTCCAGGATAGTTATGACTCATTCTCCTGGTGAGGAGCACGGGGAGACGGAGAGGTCTGCTACCTCTGGCGGACAGGCTCCAGTCACTTCCCCTACAGATGGGACTTCTGTTGGGGCTCACGGGGGTACTCCTCCAGCGCTCTCGATGACCGTCCTTGGGGTTGCGGATGCTCTTCCCGCAGTGTCAGGGGTTACGATGGGAGTTGTCGGGGGCATTCTTCCTCCTCAGCAGCGGATTCCTCTGCTAGTTGCAGACATACTTCCACCTCCACCTCCTCTGCCTACAGATATGGGGCAGATGCTTACCTTCCTCTAGCAGATGTTGGAGACTCAGAGAGCCCAGGCCAAGGCTCAGCAGAGGCAGACAGACGCGATACGTCAGGGCATGGAGGATGCCCTTCAGTTGGCCCTTGCAGCCGTGGAGCAGAGGGCTCCGCATCCGGGGACGCGACCGAGGTACAGAGATATCCAGGACTTCAAGAAGCTCGGGCCCTGTGACTTTAGCGGGACCGAGGGTGTGGTCTATACAGATGATTGGCTCGAGGATATCGAGCGACAGATGAGGGCCTTCCGCCTGGCAGACGACCTGAAGGTCGAGGCGGTAGGTTTACAGTTGCTAAACATTGCGTGCACCTGGTTCAGAAACGAGCCAGCCCTAGCTGGAGAGGGCCGTACTTGGGCAGAGTTTAAGCTCCTCTTCAAGGAGAAGTTCTTTTCCTCTACGGACAAGATTGACCTGGTGTGACAGTTTCAGGATCTGCAGCAGGGCAGTCTATCTGTGGAGGAGTACGCAGCGGAGTTCGGCCGTCTGAGCCGATACGCAGAGTACATGGTTCGAGACCCGAAGATCAGGGCGAGCCGTTTCAGGAAGGGGCTGACTTGGGATATCAAGATCCTCATTCCCTCCTTCTATGAGACATATACCCAAATCTACGTGGAGGCCCGCAAGGTAGAACGGGAGTGGGGCTTGAAGCCCAAGAGGGAGCGTGATCTTTTCTCGGGGGCTACTAGCAACGCAGGGGCTGCTAAGCGCCCTCAGCTTCAGCATCGTTCTTTCCAGCATCACCAGCCATAGGTACAGGCCAGAGCACCAGTTTAGCAGCAGGTGCAGCACACTCAGCAGAGGCAGGCACAGCATGGGGTTCCTTGTGGCTACTGCAAGAAGTCCGGTCACATCTGGGAGGTCTGTCGGAAGAGGCTGGGCATGTGTCTCTACTGCGGGGAGGCTGGACATCAGTTGAGGGATTGTCCTGCGAACCCTCGCAGGGTAGTCTGTGGAGCGGTAGCAGCTCAGGAAGTACTGGCGAGAGTACATGCAGTGCAGCAGAGGGGTCCACTTCCGACCCAGCAGCAGCAGTTTGTTCAGCACCACCAACAGCGGGGTGGTCAGGGTAGAGCCTTTGCTCTTGCAGCTGAGGAGATGGAGCCTATTGCTGATATAGTCGCAGGTTCTATTCTGCTCGATTCTTTTCCAGCTTTGGCCTTGTTTGATTCTGGTGCTATACATAGTTTTGTGTCTGTTTCTTTTGCTCTTAGGCACAATATCATTGCTGAGTATCTTGGTAGGCCATGCAAGATTATGACTGGGAATGGCATCATCCTAGTTAATAATGTTTGCAAGGGGCGGAGAGTTTCTTTGAGAGGCCGGGAGTTGAGTGCGTGTTTGCTCGTAATGCCACTTCCGAGTTACGATGTGGTACTTGATATGGATTGGTTGAGCATGCACCACGCTAGCATCGATTGCAGAGGGGGCAGGATTCTGTTTAGGCCGTCGGAAGAGCCGGAGTATGAGTTCACCAGGGGTACAGTGGAGCAGGGAGATGGTTTCTGCGGAGCGTTGTTGGCGGGGCCGGTGTTGCCACATCCACTTATTGCTGAGTTCTTGGATGTCTTTCCCGAGGAGTTGCCCGGGATACCGCCAGATTGTGATGTTGAGTTTTCTATAGACCTAGTACCGGGCGCTGAGCCTATCTCCCAGCACGTCTATAGAATCAACAACAGTGAGTTAGCGGAGCTGAAGAAGCAGGTCGACGAGCTGGAGGACAAGGGCTTTATTCGATCTAGCTCTTCACCTTGGGGCACGCTAGTTCTTTTCGTCCCCAATAAGGATGGTACGGTACGTCTGTGTATTGATTACAGGGTGCTCAACAACCTTACCATCAAGAACAAGTACCCTTTGCCAAGGATTGTTGACTTGTTCGACCAGTTGAGCGGGGCGAGAGTGTTCTCGAAGATCGACTTGCGCACCGGGTACCATCAGCTAAAGGTGAAGCATGATGACATTCCGAAGACTGCCTTTTGGACTCGCTATGGCCAGTATGAGTATACCGTCATGCCATTTGGGTTGACCAACGCCCCGGCGGTATTCATGAACTTGATGAACAAGGTATTTCATCAGTACCTTGACAAGTTTGTGGTGGTCTTTATTGATGACATCTTCATCTATTCGAAGACACCAGAGGAGCACGAGGAGCACCTAAGGATTATGTTGGACACCCTCAGGAGGGAGCAGCTGTATGGGAAGCTGTCCAAGCGCGAGTTCTTCTTGGATCGCGTGGAGTTCCTAGGCCATGTTGTCTCTGGCGAGGGGATTTCAGTAGATCCGAAGAAGATTTCTGCAGTGGAGTCCTGGTCTACGCCGAGCTCAGTAGCAGAGGTTCAGAGTTTTCTGGGTTTGGCAGGTTACTACCGGAGGTTCGTGCAGGACTTTTCCAGGATTGCCCAGCCGATGACCCGCCTTACCAGGAAGGACGAGGAGTTTGTTTGGTCCAATGAGTGCCAGGCCGCCTACGAGGAGCTGAAGGCGCGGTTGACTACCGCTCCTATCTTGACGCTGCCATCTGGATCTGGTGGTTATACGATCTACAGTGATGCTTCAGGACGGGGTTTGGGTTGTGTGCTTCAGCAGCACGGGAAGGTAATTGCCTATGCATCTAGGCAGTTACGTCCTCATGAGAGGAATTACCCTACCCACGATCTGGAGTTGGCAGCGGTCATCTTTGCTTTGAAGCTGTAGAAACATTATCTGTAGGGAGAGCGTGTGGAGATCTATACTGATCACAAGAGCTTGAAGTACGTGTTTACCCAGAAGGAGCTGAATATGAGGCAGAGGTGATGGTTAGAGCTGATGAAGGATTTTGATATATCCTTACAGTACCATCCGGGAAAGGGCAACGTGGTCACAGATGCTTTGAGCAGGTATCTCGTGGCCATGTGTTTGACGATGGATCGTCACCTTCTGGCAGACCTGGAGAGCTTGGGCATAGAGGTGATAGTTCCAGGGTTCGAGGCGCAGATGTGGGGTCTGCAGGTGCAGTCGGAGCTGATGGAGAGAGTTAGGACAGCTCAGTTTGAGGATGAGGCTCTGAGAGTCATCAGGAAGCAGGTCCAGACAGGACTGTTGGGTGAGTTCTCTATAGCAGGGGATGGGTCGTTGAGGCATGGTACCAGATTATGCGTACCGAGTGGAGGACTTCGGGAGAAGGTTCTTCAGGAGGCGCACCGTTCTCAGTACTCTATGCATCCCAGAGCCAACAAGATGTATAGAGACTTGAGACAGCATGTTTGGTGGTATGGCATGAAACGTGAGGTGGCTTAGTTTGTTTCGAGATGCTTGGTGTGCCAGCAGGTGAAGGCCGGAAGGCAGAGATCCGGTGGATTACTCCAGCCACTACCCATTCCTGAGTGGAAGTGGGAGCATATCACTATGGACTTTGTATCTGGGCTTCCATGCTCTCCAGGAGGGAAGGATGCGATTTGGGTCATTGTTGATCGATTGACCAAATCGGCCCACTTTTTGTCTTTCAAAGTCGGTTTGTCGACGGAGAGGTTGGCCGAGATGTACGTACGGCAGATAGTCCGATTGCACGGGGTTCCAGTGAGTATAGTCTCGGATCGGGACAACCGATTCACTTTCCACTTCTGGCGGAGTTTGCAGCTTATCTTGGGCACATCGCTCAAGTTCAGTACCGCATACCACCCCCAAACAGACGGGCAGTCGGAGAGGACGATTCAGACCTTCGAGGATATGCTGCGTACCTGTGTCTTGGACTTCGGGAGATCTTGGGAGGACCACCTTCACTTGGTAGAGTTTTCTTACAACAACAGCTACCAAGCCAGTATAGAGATATCACCTTTCGAGGCTCTATACGGACGGAGGCGCCGTACTCCCTTGTCTTGGGATGATGTCGGCAAGAGGGTTTTGCTTGGCCCTGAGATGGTGGTGGATGCTGCGAAGAAGGTCAGGGTTATCAGAGATCGACTTTGGGTGGCACAGGATAGGCAGCGACATTGGGTCGATAGCCACCGGAGGCCGTTGGAGCTTGAGGTATAGTTTAGATTTTTCTAGTATTTGAATCTGATTGTGATTGTTTTAGATCAAGTTTTAAGTCTTGTGTTTTTGTTCTAGGTTGGTGATCTTTTGTTTCTGCGGATTTCTCCCACGCGTGGCACGATTCGCTTTGGTGGCGGCGGGAAGCTTAGTCCACGATACATCGGACCATTCCGTATCATGGGCAGGGTCGGTGCAGTGGCTTACCGACTGGAGTTACCGTCCGCACTAGAGGGAGTGCACTGCGTGTTCCACGTGTCGCAGCTGAGACAGTACATGGCAGATCCCAGTCACGTCTTAGACCACTCAGAGATCGAAGTGGGACCGACACTCAGCTATCCAGAAAAGCCGGTTGAGATCTTGGACCGAAGAGAGAATGTGCTCCGGAACCAGGTCATTCCCTTGGTTCGCGTTGCATGGAGACACCACTCTACAGGTGAGTCCACCTGGGAGAGGGAGGATGACATGCGGGAGCGATTCCCATATCTCTTCGAGCCTTGAGGTAAAATTCTATCTTTTTCTTTCCTTGTTCTATTCATGATTGCTGTGTTAGTTCTCATTCAATTTCGAGGACGAATTTTTTTTAAGGAGGGTAGATTTGTTACCCCCAGTTTTTGAA
Organism: Iris pallida; assembly: GCA_029216955.1. Classification (NCBI taxonomy): domain Eukaryota; kingdom Viridiplantae; phylum Streptophyta; class Magnoliopsida; order Asparagales; family Iridaceae; genus Iris; species Iris pallida. Next base: position 10,063,914 of record JANAVB010002393.1, on the reverse strand, counting down.
TTAGGGGTATTTTCATTATTTTTCAAGTTTTATAATTTTTAGGAATTTTTATTTATTTTATGTGATTTTTTGGGATTTATTTGGTTTGGTTTGGATTTTATCTAATTCGGACACAAGTTGGAGACCCAGGTAGCCTGGACCCTAGTGGGACCCACATACTAGCTGGACTTGGCCCACATACCATCCAAATTAGGTTAGAAATCATGAACCCAACTTCCATGGCTTAATTAATCATTTTAGAGACTTAATTAGTTCATTAGAAACAAACCGAACCAAACCGAATTCAATTTGAACCTAAACCAAGTCTAATGGGTTGGGGGCTTAGTGGATCCCCAACCCAAACCCATTAAGCCATGGCCGGCCATGAGTAGGAGCCCCCCCCTTTCTTCCTCACTAAGTAAACACTCTCTCTCTCTCTCAAATTCCATTCCTCTCTTCAAGCTTTCTTCTCTCAAGCAACCCAAATCTAGGTATGCATTTAATCCATCATTAATTCCTCTATTCTCTATATCTCCTTCACAATAAATGAAGAGGAGATTATTCTCCATCTTTTGACCATAGCTTTTCCTTAGGTTTCCTAAAATCTAGTTTAAGGAAATTGGGGGTTCTCTAATTAGAATAGTATATATATATATATATATATATATATATATATATATATATATATATAAAAAATATATATATATATATATATATATATATATATATATATATATATATATTTTATATATATATATGTATATATGTGTATATATATATTAAGATGTATTTGTGTGTGTGAGTGTAGAGGAATGGGAGTGGTGGTGGTGTTTGACATGAGAGTGGTGGTGGTAGTGTGTGAGTGAGAGTGTGTGTGTGTGTGTCTATATATATATATATATCTATAGGTGTGTGTATATATATATTTATACATATAAGGATATGTGGATATGTATTTATATATATATATATATATATATATATATATATATATATATATATATATATATATATATATATATATATGTGTGTGTGTGCGTGTATGTATATTTACATATAGATGTGAGTTTTGTGTGTGTATATATATAGATATATATATAAATAGAAGGTTATATATATAAATATATATATATATATATATATATATATATATATATATATATATATATATATTATATATATATATATATATATATATATATTTTATATATATCTATAGATAGATATAGATATATAGAGGGATATATATATATAGATATATATATATATAGAGAGGGTAGAGAAGAGGAGAAGTGGAAGGGAAATAGAAGAGGGAGAAGAGAAGAATGCAGCAGCAGCAGTGGCAGTCTCAGCTGCAGCAGCAGCTGAGAGCAGGAGCAGCAGCAAGCAGTGGCAGTAACAGCAGCCACAGCAGCAACTGTGGCAGAAACCCCCCTTAGCCCCCTTTACCTCTTAAACCCCCCTATCTATATATATATGTATATATATATAGATATATATATATATATATAGAGAGATATGGATAGATATATATATAAAGAGGGAAATGAAGAGTAGAGTAAGAAGAATAAGAGATTCGGAAGTTAGAGAATTAGAAGAAGAAAATGAAAAGAAGCTTAGAAGAAGTAGGAGAAGGAGAATAGGAAGAGAGGAGGAGAAAAGAGAATAGGAAATTAGGAAATTAAAGGGGATAGGAAAAGAATGAGAAGAGGGAATTAGAATAGGAAAATTAGTAAGGAAGAGGGGAAGAGAATCAGAAGAAGTTAGAAGAATTAGAATGGGAAGAATTAGAAGAATAGGTTTTAGAGGAGTTCGAGTTAGTAGGTGAATTTGAGCTCTGATTATCGGATCGCGATGAAACTTGGCATGGACCTAGATTATATGAATTAGATTCTGCGGGTAGGCTCCCGAGTGGAAATCGTGGTTGTAGGGCGCCGATATCGTGCCGTACCATTTCGTATCTTGAAATATTCAAGATATCGGTAATGGGCCGTATCATGGACTAGACGTCCACTTTACCTAGGTATCTTGGTAGGTAATATATGTATAGGCTATTATCTTACTACCCTAGGGAGCACGGGTCAAAATACCAAGCGTAGGTAGGCTAACTTGATAATTGCCTAAGTTAGAATTTTACCCTTTTTAAGGGTAAAATAGGATATTGGCCATCGACCAAGATTTGGGTTTCGAAGTCCAAGATGGACTTGGATATGGATTGTAGAGGTTGGTAATAGTTAGAAATAGTCGCCTAGACCTAGTCTTGACCCCGGTTGACCATGGTTGACTTTTTAGACCAAAAGTCAACTATGGGTCAACACTTTACCCAATTTAGTCCCAAATTCTATTAGACTTGAGTAGTTGACCGAAAGTCAACTATTAGTCACCATTGACCTAGGATTGACATAGGGTTGACCAGAGTTGACCAAAGTTGACCAGTTGACCAAAAGTTAACTATAAGTCAACTGTTGACTCAAATCGACCTAGATTAATTCCGTTTGACTTGCAATGACCCAGTTTGACCTGGTTAGGCCTAATATGACTTAGGTTGACGTCGTACAGTCTATTTTGATGTGTCTTGACCTAGAATGACTTAATAGAATTTAAATTGTCTTGACTTTAATTCTTAAACGTAGTATTGATACGTCTTGTTCTCTATAGGTCCTCGAGACGCTACATTTGCTCCAGTTGACATATCATATCTTATTACAGGCGAGTACATTCTCTGACACTTTTCTAATTTACGATGATTGTTATAATTCATGTAATTAGTGTAGATATGCTTGTTCTCGACACATTGGTCACACGGATTGGTATTCATGGATCCCGACATGAGATGTTATTCCTCGTTATCTTGGTATATCTTGTACAAGCCCCTTATAGTTCTTGTGCAATATATATACATCGATTCTCGAGGAGACTTGCTCCCTTCTCGTAGAATCCTGTGCCATAACGTGTCTTGCTTGGATCCACTCTACCAGTCGGGGACGGGAAGTACTAGTGTAGATGTGTGGTCATTACCCGGCTTGTTTTTTCTTGTAGACCTTGAATGCTACCAATCCTACACTCCACGTAGGATTGGCTGATCAGTAGACCTTGTGCAGACCCAAGCTGGCCACATATTGTAGCTAGTACTCACACACCTTGATATATGATTCTTGATTCTCGTACATGCCATGATCAGTTTACTTGCCTTGTTGTAGCTCTAGTTTTACAGCTTACCTTGCCATGATACTCACATGTACATTCCATGATTTTCTTGTATATACTCTCTATTTACAGTCTTATAGCTTTTGTCATATCTTGTGAACTGTTGTTAGTAGATTATACTCGTTCCATCCTGACAGGATATGTTGACAAATATTATAGATGCTGACGAGGGGGATTACTGTACCTACTACGGTCTGGATGACGTAGTGGACATAGACTTGGAGACGTTGGTCCAGCAGGGCTTAGCTCCGCCTGACGAGACCTTACCACTTGCTTAGTTAGAGTAGGTCTTTTGTACTGGACCTTGTCTCCAGCTACTTTTGAGACTGTTATTATTATGGATTATATTAGAGACTTGGACTTGTATATATTCTTGTGTTGGACTTGACAGGTTATTATTTTATTATCGTCTTGTTGTCTTTTTCTTTCAGTCTTTACTTTATCATCTTAGAGTTGTGATTTGAGCACTCATATATATTCATTGCTTGTCCTCCGTTCGGAGTTGACCATATTCTCGACAGGTTTTGATATATATATATATATAAACTGTTTAGAGTAGAAAACCTACAGCGTTCTACTTCGTTTTTACGGTGAGGGCTGGGCGTTGTCACATGCACGTGCCCTTATAGCGGGTGCAGGTCGTGACATAGGTTGGGCGTTGTTACGTGCTCGTACCCTCACAGTGGGTGCGGGTCGTGACACCTTTCGCAACAACATCCCATCATCTGGATAATAGCCTTGGGGACAGGAAAATGAATACCCTTATGAATGTGATAAAGGGCAAACAATTCAAGGGTGGAACATCATCTTTCGAAGTGGATTTGGGTAAGAGAGTAGAGTAAACGATGCGATGCAATTCATAGTTAAATAAGTTCAAGTTAGCAGCCTTGAACTTACAAGAATGAACACGGGCATGAGAACAATGTTCGTTCTTGAAACTGCTTAAAGTTGTGCCTGTAGGAAAATCAAATTCCTTGATATCATCTAGCGGAGCATCTTCATTAGGGAGATTAAGGATTTTCGCTACGAGGACATCATTGAACTTGATAGTAATTCCACTAAAACGTCTTCTTACAGCAAAAGTGTTCAAAGTAAAATTGCAATAAAATAGATGAATGGCACTAGTGGCGATAGGATATTGGTGGGTGACAAGTTGATGCAACCCTAATGCCTCAAAGAATAGACAGTATTCAGGAAATACAGTCTATTTAATCAGGGCTCCGGTGCATATTTTGCGAACAGAGAAATCTGCATACCAAAAAAGTAATTGGTTATGAGTTTCAAAAACAAATTCATTATATGCTCCGTCGGCTAATTGGACCAGGGAAAAGAGTGAATCCACCTGAGGATTCGAAGACGAGGCCTCTTCACTGGCCGCGGTCTTCTTCCTCATGTAGGGATTAAAGTTCATAGGCATTGTGTCTAAAAAGAATGAAATATACGAACATGAAAGAGGGGAAAGGAGGAGGTTATACCTTCCAAGATTAGAATATGTTGTAGAGGACGAAAAACTCCGTACGAATACAAAGTTTGGATTGATTTATCCAAGGGGATTGGAAGAAAAGGCTTGGAGAATTTCTAAGGTTTGGAGGGTTGGGGCGCTGGTGCTGCTATGGTATGAGGATTTGGAGAAGATGAAAGGAAGGGGGCCACTCGGTTTTGACTTAAAAACACATACTACCAAGAGAACTCGGGCCGAATTCGGTCAGAGTTGCCTGGGCTTCTGTTGAGGTGTTTTTCAAACATAAATAAATGCAATCCACTTTCTTTTCATCAATCTCTTATCAACTATTTAATTTCAAGTTTAGTTTTTTTAAATTTCAATTAATATTATTTTATGAATTAAATTTTGTTATACTACGATTGTATCAGATTAGCTGTAAGGGTACTGTCCCAGCTAACGGGGGTTCACCGGATAACACTTAAACACCGTTTCACTTTGACCTTAGTCATGGAGGCAGACAGACCCTTTGTAGGCTTGTATCGAAAACAATGTTTACATATTGAAAGATAATCAATAAAACAACATTAATTGATATTATTAACATCTAAAATTCTTAATTCTCGATGTAAATAATTAAAACGATCTTCCACTAATGGTTTTGTAAAGATATCAGCCAGTTAGTTATCTATGTCTACATATACAAGGTTTATATCTACATTTGAAATAATTTAAAACTATAAAACATGCAAATGCACATAACATGCAAATGGATTCTAATCTCGCAACTGGGGCATAGGTCTCATCGTAGTCGATACAGTTCTCTTGTTTGTATTCTTGAGCTACGAGTCGGGCCTTATTATAAGTAATTAAACCAGTCTCATTCAATTTATTTCGGAATATCCAACGGGTGCCAATGACCGGATGATCAATGGGCTTGGGAACAAGTTTCCAAACTTAATTCTATTCAAATTGGTTTAATTCCTCTTGCAAAGCATCTAACCAAAAAGTATCGATACATGCTTCTTCAATAGTTTTAGGTTCAAGCTGTGAAATAGATGTAATACAAAAAACTATATCTTTGCTAGAGGAACGAGTAATTACACCCCAAGTAATCTCACCTATTACCAAGTCCTTGGGATGGTCAGCCAAAAACTTTATTCTCTTTGGCAAACTTTCAAGGTAGATGGTTCCGGCTTCTGGTTCTGTATGTGATCGGTCTGAAGGATCAGCTGGTGCTGTGCTTGAAGGTTTTGCAGGTGCTGTACTTGGTGTACTGATGTCTTCATCGTCATCATCGATCGTGTGTTGATTCAGTTCATCAAATGTAACATTTATAGATTTTTCGATGATAATGGTTCTCTTATTGAAGACTCGGTACCCTTTGCCCTTCGCAGCATAACCTAAAAAGATACCTTTATTGGCCTTTTCGTAAAACTTTCCCATATTGTCTTTAGTATTTATAATAAAATATGTGCAACCAAATATCATAAAATATAAAACTGATGGTGTCCTATAAAACTATAGCTCATAGGGAGACTTCTTCGATATAGGTCGAATTAGAGCCCTATTGAGAAAATAGCAAGCTGTATTGACAGTTTCAGCCTAAATATATTTTGGTAGACTAAACTGGTTTACCATTACTCTAGCCATTTCGGATAGAGTCTGTTCTTACGTTCCACGACTCCATTTTGTTGTGGATTCCTAGGGCAAGAGAACTCTTGCAGATAGCCGTGTTTGTCACAAAATTGCTCAAACTCTGCATTCTCAAATTTGTCGCCATGTGTCACGACCTGCATCCAGTAATTGGGCATGATCCGTGGGTACGTCCAGCCTATACCGTAGAGTCGGCAGTAGTACGCGGTCTAGTCATCTCCACATTTATAAACACAACCACGCAGTTTATATTCATTTGCACAATGTAAACCACATCAACATATAGGATCAAACAAGATGAATTTTATATAATAACCACAGTTTGGAGAGAGGGATAATAAATGATCTGACAAAACTACAAGATAGATCAAAACGTACTAAAGTGACATAGTCTCCAAAGAAAATGAAATGTACTAGAGAACACCCACAAATCAACTCAAGAATCTCAAAATGGTAATAATATCTAAAAGTCTCAAACCAAACAAATCTGTGAGAGTATTAAATAAAGTCTACTAAAAGCCATCTATAGCGGGTAACTCCGCAAAAGCAGCCTCCAGTTCGTCCTGTGCGCCAAAATCGGGATCTACAGTATGCTCATAATATGTGGTACAGAAATCCTCTAACTCATCACCTAAAAATATTGGTTTTCCAGTCAGGAATTGAACAAGAGCACAAACCAAAAAGCCATTCGCAACTTAATAGATTCGGCAGTACATGAAAATAACATATGTGGAAGAAACTAGAAAGTAAGCTGATGATATGGTATATCTAGAATGAAAGCATGAATCGCAGAACATGGTATGTCAACTAGAAAGAATGTAAAAGCATGATGACATGGAAAGTGGTGCAATATAAAAAAATAATAAAAGACAACTATCTATGTGTGTTGAAATATCTGTTTCGACATGTGAACGGCTAGGGGGTAAATCAGGCATGTTGCACGTGAAATATGCGATTGCTAATCTCTATGAAAGACACGTGGGATAGAAAGGATAGTTCACACGTCTACTAAGATATTTCCCCTTCCTGACCAGTATACATGGGCCCAGACAAGTCACAAAACACAAAGGTAAGATAAGACAAGAATATAATAAATAGGGGTCCATGATACTATCTCGTGTGTCCATCGTGTCATCAAGCAAAAGAGCATATGTATAATATGTACTGAACAAAACTATCAGAATTGAAAGCAATCAGAGAGTGCACTTGCCTGTGGTCCCGAGCTGCGGATACGGGTCAGATGCTGAGTCAAAGTCTCCAAAACCTATATTATGAATTAATTGGATTAATAGATGTAAATAAAGAATTTAACCACCAATCCTATCTATTTGTTATTAGGCTTCTAGTTTCTGTTTGTAACCCTTATAGGTAGATTTGTCTAAAGTTATTACTAAACAATACTTGCCACCCTCATTTTCCCTAATTTGATTACATAGATATACCTATATTGGCTGCCTACTCATTACTCTGGCTTGTATATACCTGCACCTATATAACTGCTTATGATGATCAGAGGCACATAGGCCTACCAAGTTTAATCTAAATCCCTTTACTTAGAATCACCCATGATTTGGTAGTAATTATGCTGTTAACCTTGATGCCTCTATACTCTAGGCTGATACATGTTGTAATGTCTAGGTTTACTAAGCCCTCAACATATTTTCAGTTGTAATCACCCCAACTGGACTTACCTCACTAGGCTTTGGCCTATGGGTTGTGGCACTGTTGTTTCATACATATAGATATCCCCTTAGATGGTTTAATGGCATATGCAACCGTCCATGCCTATAATTAGTTTATTGTACAGGCATTCCTATATACATTGCCTTATTGTGTGAAATGAGGAATTTATGTGGATATCATGGCTACTTCCACCATATAAAATGAATACCAGATGTCTGATAGAACAAAGATGTGTGTAAACTACACAACATTGAGCATAGCCCAGTGATGTGCTTTAGTAGTACATAAAGATGAACATAAGGCAAATATAAATTTGGAGGAAAATAAAAAGAAGACAGGCAACAAAGATTAGGGGAAACAAAACAACTAATAGAAATTGGAAAAAAAAAGAGGAGAGGCTCAGATTCCACCTTTTCTACTAATCATGAGAAACGAGCTACAGCAAATAGCCTCACCATAGTTCGAAATTGAGATACCCGCTATAGTGATTCCTGTTACAAACTTCTTTATCATCATAATCCACTTTACTGATGAGTGAAGAATGAATGAATAGTAGTGGGAACAGCAGCAGCAGGGTGAGCATTATTCAGTTTGGATGATATCTATACATCTCCCCGTGTTTCACAAATCTATACTGTCAAAACACCTATCTAATACTTACCTAGGTCCTAAACCTACTGGTGTCAATTTGATACAGAGAAGCATCTAACACATCAGTATTTATCTGGCACAAAGGAAACCTCCCATGTCACGACCAATTGATACATACCTACATACACCTATATGGCCTGGTGTACTACTAAACATGGGCACAGGGAACTCTCCTTCTAGGTTTGTATCTCATAATCCACACCACTGATACACATCTAATTTGAGATGCATCTTCTGCTACCGTAGTTGGACATCTCCTATGTATCTACATGGGATTGAACCCTCTTTCAGACTGATGCTTGCCATCTCATTTCGAGTATAGGTCTCTATGGCAGACTTTGCCTTGTATGGTATTGATTTCACTCCATTTTTCCCTTACTCGTAATACAATGTATAAGTATACCAATCTTGCTAATGACTTTTTAAGATAGATATTATAGGCAGCATACCTTGCATCTACACTAGTTACACGACCCACATTCATATTTGTTCAAAGTAGGTTATTCTCATTAGCCTAACTGTGTTTCAGGTATTTACCTATGATGTTTAGGCATAAGCTAGTATATGTGCAACTGATATAAGGGTGTCCGGATGTAAGTGTTTTGACACAGAGATTTCTAACACATGAGTGATCGAATACAGGTGATACTGTAGTTAAGACAGCAGAGGATACTGACATAAACTACAATGCCACACCTCTACTATCCTTGTCTTCAGATTCCTCATTTGGTTCCTATTAGAGTTGGCCAGGTGATGGGGTATGCGTGACTTGACTATACTCTGTTATCTAATTTATCTAATCGATAAACTATCGTGCTCGAGTTTTCAAAACTGGAAAAAGGATGCAGATGCGCTGGGCACACGCAACAGTTTATGTCGATATGTATTTGTTAACACATTCAATACACATGTCTATTTGCTGAACTCCAGAGGCGACTACCTTTGTACACGCAGGAACCTCTCCATGATGTTGTGCATACTTATGCACCTCGAACACCTACGGTTCACAATATCTACGTATTCCTGATACACTTGGTATCCGATACTTTAACATCTCTTACTTCCCTGATCTAGAGTCAATTCCTCTTCATCGATTTTCTCTTTAACATTGACACAATCATCTAAGCTACTATTAAGAACAATATAAAGTTTAATTACAATTGAAGAATCAAGGAGTTTTTTGCTTACAGGACCAAAGATTACCTGTGAGGGACTTGGATGTTCTTCCTGTCAATGTTCCTCTCGGACACAGCGATCCTTTCGAACTTCAGGGGCGCAGAAAGAATTTATGGTTTGGGGAATTGGATTGCTCGGTCCCTTAAGCCTTTATATGGTGCTTCAAGATAGAATCGAATTTGGTTTCAGGATTGGACTATGATTAAGCTAAGGATTTCAAGGAAGCTCTAATTTCTATCCGTTCTGCTTCGAACAGAGACATGATTTGGGTCGGCCAATTATTCAATTTGAATGTGGGGTCTTTACAATTAAACCCTCCTCCTAATCTAGATTTGCATGAGTGTTCAAAAACTCAAGATATCACTAGCTCAACTCTCTAGGGTTTATATTTGGGTTTACTAAATTTGTACAGGTGTAATAGTAATAATGGTACTAGCAAGGGTAGTGAATGTGGTAATCTAATCATAATAACAATAATAATATTAGTTTGGTTTAGGGGCTCACAAACCTACCCTCCTTAAACAAATTTTGTCCTCAAAATTTAAAAATAGACACAAAGGTAGGAATTTATACCTCATGCCTCGAAAAGGTAAGGATAGCACTACCGCATCTCGTCTTCCGTCTCCTAAGTGGATTCGCCCCAAGAATGGTCTCCATGCGACATGCACCATTGGAATAGTCTGGTTGCGCAGCACTTTCTCTCGGCGATCCAAGATCTCCATGGGCTACTCCTGGTAGCTAAGGCTCAATCCCACCTTAATCTTTGAGTGGTCTAGCACGTGACTGGGGTCCGCTACGTATCGTCTTAGCTGGGACACGTGGAACACATTGTGCACTCCTTCCAATGCGGGTGGTAATGCCAAATGGTACGCCACTGCTCCAATCTTCTCAAGGATGTGGAACGGACTGATGTATCTCAGACTGAGCTTCCCGTCTCCTCCGAAACGTATTGTACCACCTGTCGATGATATCTTCAAGAACACCATTTCGCCAACCTAGATTTAAGTAAGATGTTACGACCTATTCCTATCATTATTATCAACCTCAAACTATGGGGGAAACTATACCTCAAACTCTAACGGTCTTCGGTGACTGTCAGTCCAGTGCTTCTGCCTGTCCTGAGCCACGCACAGTCGCTCCCTAATCAGTTTCACCTTTTCCGTAGCATCTACTACCATATCGGATCCCAACAATGCTCTCTCACCTACACCATCCCAAGATAGTGGGGTATGACACCTCCGTCCATATAAAGCCTCGAATGGGGACATCTCTATACTAGCTTGACAGCTGTTGTTGTAGAAGAATTCCACGAGATGAAGGTGATCCTCCCACGAGCCACCAAAATCTAGTACACACGTCCGCAGCATATCTTCGAGCGTCTGATTGGTCCACTCTGACTATCCATCCGTCTGTGGATGATAGGATGTGCTGAACTTGAGCGATGTGCCCAAGCTAGCTTGCAGACTCCTCCAAAAGTGAGACGTGAACCTGCAGTCGTGTCGGAGATGATACTCATTGGAATGCCATGTAACCTGACGATCTGCTTCACGTACAACTCTGCCAACCTCTCCGTGGACAGTCCTACTTTGAATGGTATAAAGTGGGCCGATTTGGTAAACCTGTCAACGATAACCCAAATCGTATCCTTCCCTCCTGGCGAACGTGGATGACCGAAAACAAAATTCATAGTGATATGATCCCACTTCCTCTCGGGAATCGACAACGGCTGATGTAAAACTCCGGGTCTCTACCACTCGACTTTAACCTGCTGACACACAAGGCATCTAGAAACGAAGTGTTCCACCTCTCGCTTCATGCCATGCCACCATACGTGGGTTTTCATATCCTTGTAATCTTGTTGGCTCCTGGATGTAAGGAATACTGAGAACGGTACGCCTCCTGCATAACCTTTTCTCGTACCTTTCTACTAGGTACACATAATCTCGTCCCATGACTCAACGTGCCATCCTCTGCAATAGTGAAATCATGTAACAAACCGGCTTATGCCTGTACTATGATACCCCTCAGCTGCTCGTCCTGGTGCTGTGCCTCTCGTATCCTGTTCATCAGCCCAGACTGAATCTGCATGCCCATTATCTGCATCTCGACTCCGAGAATGACGACCTCAATGCCTAAGCTCTCCAAGTCTGCTAACAAGTACTGATCTCTCATCAAGAATATAGCCACTAGGTACCAACTCAAGGCATCAGCAAATACGTTCGCCTTTCCTGGGTGATGCTGCAATGAGATATCGAAATCTTTCATCAATTTCAGCCATCTGTGTTGCCTCATATTCAGCTCCTTCTGCGTGAAACATACTTCAAGCTTTTATGGTCAGTGAATATTTCCATTCGCCCTCCGTACAAGTAGTGTTTCTACAACTTCTGGGCGAATATAACTGCCACCAACTGTAGATCGTAGGTAGGGTAATTCTTCTCATGTGGTCGCAGCTGTCTGGATGCATATGCTATTACCTTCTTGTTTTGCTCTAGAACACACCCCAAGCCTTTCCTTGAAGCATCGCTATAGATAGAAAAACTGCCAGAACCAGATGGCAACGTCAATATAGGAGCTATCGTCAGCCTCTTCTTCAGTTCATCGAACGCAGCCTGTCAGTCCTCTGTCCATACGAACTTTACATCCTTCCGAGTGAGCCTAGTCATCGGCTCTGCAATTCGAGCAAAATCTTGTACGAACTTCCTATGGTACCTTGCCAATCCTAAGAAACTCTGAATTTCTGCCACAGAAGTCGGAGTAGTCCACGACTCGACAACAGCAATCTTCTTCGGGTCCACGGATATACCGTTTCATGTCACCACATGTCCAAGGAATTCTACCTTGTCTAGGAAAAACTCGCACTTCGAAGGCTTCTCGTAGAGTTTCTCCTTCCTGAGGGTCTCAAGCACGATCCTCAGATGCTCCTCGTGCTCTTCCGGCGACTTCGAATAAATGAGGATGTCGTCGATGAACACCACTACGAACTTATCAAGGTATTGATGGAATACCTTGTTCATCAAATTCCTGAAGACTATCGGGGCATTGGTCAACCCAAACAGCATCACCATAAACTCGTACTGGGTCTGAAAAGCTGTCTTCGGAATATCCTTCTTTTTCACTTTCACTTGGTGGTACCCCTGTAACGCCCCAGTCCCAAAATACGTAGGACTAGAACGTAATCATGCCAGCTGTATACATACGAAGTATATGGACCATCGTATTTATACATAAGCTGTAAAATGCAGTAACCAAGGCACTAAATCTCATCCACAAAGATAAATAATGATATAAAAGCAACTTTAAATTTGTCATGTATACAATCGTTGGGCGGAGACAAAGTCTACTACCAACTAATTTTAATAAGAACGAAATATACAAGGAAAGGAATTTAGTAGAGCAAGGAGATGACGATCCAAGAGCAACATCTCGATGAACAGAGCGCAAGTCATGGCCTTAGCTAGAGCACCTGCAGAAATCATAAGAGCACACACCTGGCGAGATAACCAGGTCCTCAGAGGGACGTAACAAGATACATCAACATGCCATATAATACTGAATATAAAATATGCCACAATCAAAGAAAGTGACAAGACACTATAAGGTAATCTAACCAAACTAAAGTGAACATACAGTGAGAACAAACCTTTCGTTGCATGAGCCCTGGCTGTAATGGGATCTGGTATAGTCCCTACTTGGGCACCAGTGACCGAGAGCATGACATTCAAAAATGACAGTGGCCAACCTGAGAGGCTCATACCCGTATCTCCAGTGGAGCTTCCGGGTTATAGGGGAAGTGCAATCGAAGCCCATACGACAAAGAAATGTTCTCCCCATCCAATGTACCTATCATGTCGCATCCACGACCATGTAACACTACTAACCGTCAAGTCTTCTAACACACAACTATTGACAGTTAGACCTAACGCACGTCCTGCACGCATCAGTGATCAGCCAACACGCAAGTCCGTAGACTATATGCTACTCATAACTCACACATCTCGTGGCACCACAGTGTCAAAGTTTATGCAATGCACTAAGCTAGTGGTAGTCCCCTAACTCTAAGTCCATATGCAATCAAAGGGTAAATAACAAGGTACAACTAATATCACTGAGTAGGCAGTAATCAAGAACTAGGAAATAAATGAACAACGATATGTAATAAAATACAACTAAAAATAAACAGTATAATGGCAAGGTATCTTGCCTGGTGTGTCGCCTGGTGTGGTGCGAAAATCCGACAAGTTATGTTTGTCCAGTAGCCATGTTCGATGTGTAATGGTCCAAGAGTCACGAGAAAATATAAACGTTTCATTAGTCATGAGAAAATGAGGATAATTGGAGGAATTTGAGGAATAGATAAATATACAATTCCTTAGAAAATAATTATTTTACCTTTAAAAACATGTTTACTTGTAAAATTTTTTTACGAAAATACTTTGAAAATATGTATATATAATAATTTTGAAAATTATATCTTCATAGTCAAAATATTCTAAGTTGTAAAATATGATTAAGGTGAAAACTATATTCTGTTAGTCAACAGTATTTCAAGCAGATATATAAAATCTAGAGAATATCTTAGGGCTATTGAGTTTTGTCAAGATAATTTTGAAAAATATTAATTATTAAATTTATTTAAATAACCAGAATAACATACTAATAATTTAGAATCATAATCGAAAAATAATGCTAAGGAAATAATAACAGTACAATTAACAACCATAGTAATATAACAGTAAATAATAATAATAAAAATAATAACTATAATAATAAGAATTGTTGTTCTTAAAAGAGAAAGCCAGGAATAAAAAAATAATAATAATACAATTATAATACCAATAATAAAAATAACAGTATTTAATATATAATACATTGATGATGATGATAATAATAATAATAATAATAATAATAATAATAATAATAATAATAATAATAATAATAATAATAATAATAATATAACAATTCTAAAAAAACCCACTACAGCAATTTCCCCCCCCCCCAAATGTCATCGAAGTGAGGAAAGAGAGTTGGGGAGCGGGTGGATTACCAGTGGATGCTCCGGCCGAGCTCCGGCGCTCGGGTGAGGGCGGCGATGGCCGGAGTGGCACTCGAGTGAAGACGGCGATGGAGCAGAGGAGGCGGCGGTAGCAACGACGGTGCTCCGGCGGTTCGGAGGAGGCGGAGAAGAGGGTTAACCAAGGGGCGGTCGGCTCCGGGGTTTTCGGCGGTGGAGCTCGCCGGGACGCGGACAGGCGCAGCCGCCAAAGTTCGGGAGGAGGCGGAGAGGAGAAAGGGGGCGGCGTCTGCGCCGGACTCGGCGGTGGTCAGCTGCGCACGGGCGGCGCTCGCGGCCCAGTGCGGATGGCGGTGGGCGGCCGTGAGATGGTCGACGCCAAGGGCGGCGCGCCTGGCGCGCTGGAGGCTGACTTCGGAGGGGATCAACGGAGGTTGGTTCGTCGGTTGGCCGGATGGCTCTCGAAGCTGCGGCGATCGCCGGAGACGGCTGTGCGAGGTGAGGTTTTTGCTTTTTTTTTCTTTTGTTGTTTTGGGTTTGGTTGTTCTGTTTTGGGTGGCGGCGACCAGGGGATGGTCGGCCGAATTTGGGAGACGACGGTGGTGAGGATGGTGGTTGACTGATGACGGCGAGGGTGGTGGTTGTGGCGTTGGCGAAGTCATTGGCACCGATGGGTTTGGCGAGGGCTTCGGTATTGGTGGTGACGGTGATGATGGCGTCGGGATGATGGCGGTAGCGATGATGAGTCGGAGAAAAGTGGCTGTGGTATTGTTTCCGTAGGCTTAGGTTTATGGGGTCGTCGTGTCCGGGGTGTGGACACGGGAAGGAGAAATAATGTACATGTACAATCGATCATAGTAAAAATGATGGACACCGACACGGTGCACAACACCTTGTGGAGAGAATTGTGGAGAATAGAAATTTTTGGATGAGTACATGCCTTTTATAGGATGTGGGAATTCCCAGTTGGATAAAGATTGGGATGATTTAAATCCCAATTAGATAAATCTCCTATTAATTTAAATCGATTTAAAATAATTCATTCCAAATCAAATCCAATCCAAATTAATTATGTACTTAATTTAAAATATTTTAAATAAAGTCAATAAAATCTTTTGCAATTTAATTTACCATATTTAATCAAATATTAAAATTAACAAAATCCTAAATATTATTTTCATAGTTAAATAATTATGGAAATAATTAATTTCGAAAATCACTATAAATACTTAAATATTACTTCGTGATCTAGCTTTTATAAATAACAAAATATTTTAATAAGCAAATTTTTCATTCCGCAAAATATTAAACCAAAATTTTCAAATCACTATTTATTTGTAAACGACAAATAAACTAACCTTTTTATAAAAAATAAAAATATTTATTACCTTTGTTTGAATATGTACTTTCACATATAAAATAAAATTTATAATAAAAATATTTTTTTAAAGTGTGTACCTCGAAACATATTCGCACTCGTCGAGAAATTACGAATGCAAATCTCGCACGTTACGTAAATACGACAAAGCGACTCATGTGCGACGTATAGATACGAAATACAAAATAAATATAAAATAAAAAAATCGTAGTAAAAATTTAGGGGGTTTACATCCTACCCAACTTAAAAGAATTTCGTCCTCGAAATTTAGGAAAAATTAGGGTAGGTAGGGTGAAGGAGATAGAAGCAGTATAATCGATAAGAATTTGATTCATATTGAACAAAAAGGCAATCAATTGTTTGACGAGAATAAAATGACATTTCAATGGCAATATGTCATTTGATCGACTAAAAAATTTTCGATGGTTTTTGATTTCGATCAAGACAATCAATCAATGACTAGGCTCGATCATCCCTAACATTAACCTCAAAAAGTGGCAACCTCACAAGTAGGTAATAAACTCCTTAATTCTTTGATATCATCAATATTCGTATGCTATCTCTCATCATAAATTATTCTTTCCAAAATTACTTTCGTAGCATGTCCCCTTAACATTTAACAAAACTCAATATGATTATAGGTATACTGTAACTTCCTCTATCTCGTCGTAGAATAGTCTCAAATTTTTGAATCCCATAATCTCCATTATACTATCTCACTTATATATCTCTCCAAGTTATAATTTCCTCTAAAATTTTAAACCTTCAACCAATTTAGCCAAATTAAAAGTTAAAACCTTCTTACTACAAATTTGTATGCATCCATAGATTCCAAAATAAAAGTCCGTCTGCAATGTTCGATAAATCTCGAAAACTAACGATATATCTTCATAACTCAATCTTCTATCATCATAATTGAAATTTTTTCTAAAATATTCATTAGTCTCTCTCGAAAATTTGAATTCAACAATCTCCTCTTTTGATGAAAACTCATCTTAACTTCATATTCCTAATCATTTTAGAACTTAATCAAAAAAATATAAATGTTTCTTTCTTCAACAATTGGTCATCCTTGGAAGCTAATATCATCATAACACTATATTTTATTGGAGGCAATTCCACATTGTCTCTGTCAAGAATCAATTTAATCTAAATTTAGTTCTTACCATCAAAACTTTAAAAAAAAATTCACTCAATATTTTGTTACCTCGAAACAAATTTGAAATTCGCGAAGTCTATTTATCCTTGAGTGTTTCGTCAACACATAATATATCATTTCTTACCTCATCTATTCAGAATTATCGCACATTTTTATTCACGTCCCATCTATACCTCATAATCTCGTAATTATCTTAACCAACTACATTATTTATCCATGCCGTGGGGTTCTCCAATCTAGCTTCTACTAACTCAAGATTGTCATGATCAAATTTCATTTTGCATAAGGGAATCATACAAGGAACAAGGTGGCGTAACAATGGAGAAATCATAGTGAAGTATGAGAAAGCAATTGGAGAAAAGTATGTGTTGCTAATATTGCATGAAGAGTAAAAGG
Organism: Iris pallida; assembly: GCA_029216955.1. NCBI lineage: Eukaryota > Viridiplantae > Streptophyta > Magnoliopsida > Asparagales > Iridaceae > Iris > Iris pallida. The sequence continues at coordinate 10,046,177 of JANAVB010002393.1, read as the reverse complement.
TGTTATGTGTCTAAGTGAATCAATACAAGAAAATAAAATGACAAGGGTTAAGCAGTCAAGATAAAACACAAGGGTAAGCATTTAACGGATTTAGTAGATCACAATCAGTATCAGGTCGAAAGACTTGAGTCAAGATTTGACCTCCAAATATATAGTCAAAAGCATATCGGTACCGTGGTATAGGTTATAGTTGAGTCTTTATGACCCGAAAGTCGTACCATAAAAATAGAGTACAAGGGGACGTGTTTTAGTGGGACATGATATACCTACATGAAGGTGAGCTCGTCTAGGTCTTGCATGTGAAATTTGTTGGAAGAAAAGGTCTAGTGTTGTGCTCCAAATATCGAAGTCACGAGTAGGGACACCAAAGGATCTAAAATAGAAAGTGGGTTTTCATAGGATACTAATTAATGCAAAAAATAAAAGGTTAAAGCACGAAATAAGATAATTAGAAAATCTCGTCGATCAAGTTAAGATAAGTTAGAGACACAGTTTCTAGAGAGAAATTAGTCTCCTAGATGAGAGTGTGGTCAAGGGGATGGTTCTAATCACTTCTAGTTTCAAACAATTAGATGGTCATGAATAATGATCTAGATTTGAGGGAAGGTCGAGTAAGTCAAAGATATGTTCATTGGTTTGGTCGATGACTAATTACACTTGTGTATATGCAATATCATAATCATAGGTGGCATGGCAATCTAATGTGGAATACTTCTATCTCACTAGGGTGACCTTACTTGCTTCTTAGTCCTCTACCAATATATGATTTAATCTAAGATTTCAAGTGCCTCAAAAATTTCTCAATAAAATTTCCAAGATACTTCGCCAAAATTTCAATTATCTTTGACTGTCAACTTTAATCACAATTTAAATCTCTAATAAATCTCGAAACAACTCTTGTGTATTACAAATCGAATAATAGCCCCCTTTTTTTCCAAATCTTAAACTCAACATTTAATAAGTTTATCCGTCGGAATTCATACTACAAAATGAAACATTTAAAATAACTCCCGAATTTAATTTCTATATCCTTCAAATGTGTATATCTAGCTTCCAATAAGTCACAACTACTCCCTTTTTTTTTCTAAAATTTTAAATATCCATAATCAAGACTTTAAACTTGAAATCTAAATAACTTTATATATCATAGATCATATGAGCAAATTTTAAATATTTAAAATTTTCCTTCAAGTCGATTTCATATCTTCCAAAAATATTTCAAACAAAACTTTTACCATTGTCTCTTCAAGCTCAAAATTAATACTTATAATTCGTAAATCGTAGAATCAATTAAAAACCTCAAGCTCTCTAACAAACTGTAAATCATGAACCCTTCATATTCTCTAGTCATTACAAAATCATAACTTATAATTTAAAACACTTTAATAAATTCGAGATAAACTTTAACATATTCAATCCAAACTTGAACTTAATTGTAAATCATGTGTCACAATTAAAAGATGTTTTTTTTTTCAAATCGGTTTCATATCCCAATAAATCATAAACTATTTCACAATTTCTAAAATTATAAATCATAAATTTGTTTTCGCGATCTAGCTGTCCTCTTGTGTATACCACTTTGTAATAGCAAAATAAAATTCCAACTATCCTGTGGAAGCGGTAATATGCTACTACCCAACTTAAAATTAACTAATCCTTAAAATCATACTTTCTAGAAAAAAATAAATTCCTTTATAACTCAAATAAAATTCCAATGAATATTAATTGTCAATGCAATCCATCTATCCATGTGTTTAACCTATGGGCATATACTAGTGTAGTCATCTTACTAAACACGAAACTACGAATTTACGGTGGAAGGAGTCAAGCAAGATGCAAATCAAGGAGGTCGAACGAGAGTTCGAAATTTGAAGTCAAGGAAGGAAGTCAAGTAGGTTGATGAGATTCTAAACTCTAATCCTATACTGCAGGCCTGTTCGGTATAGTCATGTAACCGAAACGGCAAACTCGACCTGCATGGGCCACCACAAAAACATGTAACGTCCCATCCCAGTCCCAAAATATGAACGTAATCATGCCAGACGAAGTATATGTACCATCGTATGTATACATAAGCTGTAAAATGTAGTAACCAAGGCACTAAATCTCATCCACAAAGATAAATAATGATATAAAAGCAACTTTGAATTTGTCATGTATACAATCGTTGGGCGGAGACAAAGTCCACTACCAACTAATTTTAATAAGAACAAAATATACAAGAAAATGAATTTAGTAGAGCAAGGAGATGACGATCCAAGAGCAACATCTCGATGAACAGAGCGCAAGTCGTGGCCTTAGCTAGAGCACCTGCAGAAATCATAAGAGCACACACCTGGCGAGATAACCAGGTCCTCAGAGGGACGTAACAAGCTACATCAATATGCCATATAATACTGAATATAAAATATGCCACAATCAAAGAAAGTGACAAGACACTATAAGGTAATCTAACCAAACTAAAGTGAACATGCAGTGAGAACAAACCTTTCGTCGCATGAGCCCTGGCTGTAATGGGATCTGGTATAGTCCCCACTTGGGCACCAGTGACCGAAAGTATGACGTTCAAAAACGACAGTGGCCAACCTGAGAGGCTCATACCCGTATCTCCAGCGGAGCTTCTGGGTTATAGGGGAAGTGCAATCGAAGCCCATACGACAAAGAAATGTTCTCCCCATCCAATGTACCTATCATGTCGCATCCACAACCATGTAACACTACTAACCGTCAAGTCTTCTAACACACAACTATTGACAGTTAGACCTAACGCACGTCCTGCACGCATCAGTGATCAGCCAACACGCAAGTCCTTAGACTATATGCTACTCATAACTCACACATCTCGTGGCACCACAGTGTCAAAGTTTATGCAATGCACTAAGCTAGTGGTAGTCCCCTAACTCTAAGTCCATATGCAATCAAAGGGTAAATAACAAGGTACAACTAATATCACTAAGCAGGCAGTAATCAAGAACTAGGAAATAAATGAACAACGATATGTAATAAAATGCAACTAAAAATAAATACTATAATGGCAAGTTATCTTGCCTGGTGTGTCGCCTGGTGTGGTGCGATAATCCGACAAGTTATGTTTGTCCAGTAGCCATGTTCGATGTGTAATGGTCCAAGAGTCACGAGAAAATATGAACGTTTCATTAGTCGTGAGAAAATGAGGATAATTGGAAGAATTTGAGGAATAGATAAATATACAATTCCTTAGAAAATAATTATTTTACCTTTAAAAAAATGTTTACTTGTAAAATTTGTTTACGAAAATACTTTAAAAATATGTATATATAATAATTTTGAAAATTATATCTTCTTAGTCAAAATATTCTAAGTTGTAAAATATGATTAAGGTGAAAACTATATTATGTTAGTCAACAGTATTTCAAGCGGATATATAAAATCTAGAGAATATCTTAGGGCTATTGAGTTTTGTCAAGATAATTTTGAAAAATATTAATTATTAAATTTATTTAAATAACCAGAATAACATACTAATAATTTAGAATCATAATCGAAAAATAATGCTAAGGAAATAATAACAGTACAAATAACAACCATAGTAATATAACAGAAAATAATAATAATAAAAATAATAATAACTATAATAATAAGAATTATTGTTCTTAAAAGAGAAAGCCAGGAATAAAATAATAATAATAATAATAATACAATTATAATACTAATAATAAAAATAACAGTATTTAATATATAATACAATGATGATAATAATAATAATAATAATAATAGTAATAATAATAATAATAATAATAATATAACAATTCTAAAAAAAACCCACTACAGCAATTTCTTTCCCCCTCCAAATGTCATCGAAGCGAGGAAAGAGAGTTGGGGAGCAGGTGGATTACCAGTGGATGCTCCGGCCGGGCTTCGGCACTCGGGTGAGGGCGACGATGGCCGGAGTGGCACTCGAGTGAGGACGGCGATGGAGCAGAGGAGGCGGCGGTAGCATCGGCGGTGCTCCGACGGTTCGGAGGAGGCGGAGAAGAGGGTTTACCAAGGGGCGGTCGGCTCCGAGGTTCTCGGTGGTGGAGATCGCCGGGACGCGGACAGGCGCAGGCGCCAGAGTTCGGGTGGAGGCGGAGAGGCGAAAGGGGGCGACGTCCGCGCCGGACTCGGCGGTGGTCGACTGCGCGCCGGAGGCACGCGCGGCCCAGTACGGATGGCGGCGGGAGGCCGTGAGATGGTCGACGCCAAGGGCGGCGCGCCTGCCGCGCTGGAGGTTGACTTCGGAGGGGATCAACGGAGGTTGGTTCGTCGGTTGGCCGGATGGCTCTCGACGCTGCTGCGATCGTCGGAGACGGCTGTGCGAGGTGAGGTTTTCCCTTTTTTTCTTTTGTTGTTTTGGGTTTGGTTGTTCTGTTTTGGGTGGCGGCGACCAGGGGATGGTCGGCCGAATTTGGGAGATGACGGTGGTGAGGATGGTGGTTGACTGATGACGACGAGGGTGGTGGTTGTGGCGTTGGCGAAGTCGTTGGCGCCGATGGGTTTGGCGAGGGCTTCGGTATTGGTGGTGACGGTGATGATGGCGTCGGGATGATGGCGGTGGCGATGATGAGTCGAGGAAAAGTGGCAGTTGTAGTATTTTCGTAGGCTTACGTTTATGGGGTCATCGTGTCCGGGGTGTGGACACGGGGAGGAGAAATAATGTATATGTACAATCGATCATAGTGAAAATGATGGACACCGACACGGTGCACAATACCTTGTGGAGAGAATTGTGGAGAATAGAAATTTTTGGATGAGTACCTGCCTTTTATAGGATGTGGGAATTCCCAGTTGGATAAAGATTGGGATGATTTAAATCCCAATTAGATAAATCCCCTATTAATTTAAATCGATTTAAAATAATTCATTCCAAATCAAATTTAATCCAAATTAATTCTATACTTAATTTAAAATATTTTAAATAAAGTCAATAAAATCTGTTGCAATTTAATTTACCATATTTAATCAAATATTAAAATTAACAAAATCCTAAATATTATTTTCATAGTTAAATAATTATGGAAATAATTAATTTCGAAAATCACTATAAATACTTAAATATTACTTCATGATCTAGCTTTTATAAATAACAAAATATTTTAATAAGCAAATTTTTCATTCCGTAAAATATTAAACCAAAATTTTCAATTCACTATTTATTTGTAAACGACAAATAAACTAACCTTTTTATAAAAAAAAAATTTATTACCTTTGTTTGAATATGTACTTTCATATATAAAATAAAATTTATAATAAAAATATTTTTTTTAAAGTATGTACCTCGACACATATTCGCACTCGTCGAAAAATTACGAACGCAAATCTCGCACGTTACGTAAATACGACAAAGCGACTCATGTGCGACGTATAGATATGAAATACAAAATAAATATAAAATAAAAAAATCGAAGTAGAAATTTAGGGGGTCTACAACCCCGACCTCAAGTCGATCTTCGAAAATACCCGTGCACCGCTCAAATGATCGAAAAGATCTTCGATTCTTGGTAGCGGGTATTTGTTCTTGATTATCTTGTTATTCAAGTTACGGTAGTCGATAAACATCCGCACTGTCCTATCCTTTTTTGGCATGAACAAAACTGGTGCACCCCAAGGCGACGAACTCGATCTAATGAATCCTTTCTCCTGTAGCTCGTTAATCTTCTTCTTCAATTCCATGGCTTCCTTGTTGTTGATCCTGTATACTCGCTGCGACTCTGGCTCTGCACCTGGCACAAGATCAATGGAAAACTCAACGTCTCTGTCAGGCAGCAGTCCCGGTAGTTCCTCGAGAAAGACGTCGAGAAACTCCGTGATGATAAGATGAGGTAGCTCCCTCTCTGCTACCATGGCTCCACAAATAGCGTCGCTAAGCTTCTCTACTGCTCCTCTAGCGAACTAGAACGCGGTCTCTACAGACGGACTAAACATAACACATCCGCGGCGATAAGCAATGCTGGCAAAATGTTTACTCAACCAATCCATGCCGAATACTATATCAAAGCTCTGGAGTGGCATTATGAGTAAACTAGCACGTATTTCCCGGCCTCCTATGGTAATGCGGCATCCTACATAAACATCCTTGACTAGGATGATGCCTCCGCCAGTCGAGATTTTATAAGTACAATCTAAAGGCTCAGATACAATACTATGTCTAAAAACAAAAGCTGTAGATATGAAGCTATGACTGGCGCTAGAATTGAATAAAGCAATAGCTGAAAAAGACTCAAGAAGAACAGAACCTGCTTTCACGTTCGGAGATGCTAATGTCTCCTCGACCGCCATGGCAAAAGATCTGCCCTACTGCTGGTGCTGGACGAAGCGCTACTGCTGTGTGGGCAGGGGCCCTCTCTGCTGCTGGGGTATCACGGGCCTCGTCGGTGCTCCAGGGGCAGGAGCTGACCCCTGTGCTGAATGGGGCGGTACTAGTGTGCATACCCTCAACTGGTGCGCACTCGACCCACAAAATATACATACTCCGAATCGCTTCCTGCACACATCCTATGCATGTCCTGGCTTCTTGCAGTAGGTACAAGGACCAACTGGCTGTCTCTGCTAGTTCTGCAGAAAAGTAGGGGCTTTAGCTGGAGGTTGGTACTGCTGCTGCTGGAAATGGGGCTGTAGCTGATGCTGCTGTGCTGCTATCTTCCCTGGAGCATTGGATCGTTTTATCGATCCGGACTGGTTGTTGCCTCCTCCGTATGCGTCTCGGTCTGTCTTCTGCTTGCGCTTCATCTCCTTCTCTACTGCTTGTGCAACCTTCAAGATTCTTTCATAAGTGGTAGCCTGGCTGGTGGCGAAGGCGATGCGAATTTCATCAGATAGCCCTTTTCTGAACTTTTTTGCTTTGGCTTCAAGGGTCAAGGCATCTGTAAAATGTCTGAGACGGGAGAACTCTGCAGCGTACTCATCGATGGAGAGGTTGCTCTGCTTAAGGCTGTCGAACTCACTCTCCAACTCCTCTCTGGCCGCGTCGGGGTAGAACTTTGCTTGAACATTTCTTTGAATTCTTCCCAAGTCACATCTGGCGCGGTGAATCGAGCCTCGTCTCTATTCTACGTGGAGACAATGACATAGAGCTGCATGCTATCTGTCTCGACCTTCTTGTCTTCAGGAATTCGAGCCATCCGAAGATTGTGATCCACATTCTCTAACCAGTCTTCCGCGTAGAGGATCCCTTCTGTTCCTTTGAATTCCTTGGGCCTGGGGTCCATAAAATTCTTAGAAGTTCCGGAGCGCAGTGGGGGAGCATCCCTAGTCTGAAAAGCCTCCCTCAAGGTGTCACGGAAGGCGTTGGCCTGCTCCGCCTAGGAAGGGATGAGCTACTGGAAGATCCCAAAGAGCGTAGCATTGTGCAGCGCAGGTGCTGGAGACAAAACTGGTGCTGGATGCTGGACGGGTGCTAGTGGAGGAATCGGTGCTGGCGGCAGAGTCGACGGAGGGAACTGAGGAGGTGGTGGAATGTCATCTCGGCCAAATCTCGAAGTCTGCGGCTGTAGTATCTCGCCCAGATAGGTGAATTGGCCTCCGTGGGTCGGTAGGGTTCCATTCGCAGAAGACTCACCGACGGTTGCTGGGGTGTTCAAGGGAGCGGTTGTCCTGTCTTTGGAATCTATTTAACTGTTGCAAAAGAAACTCATTAGTTGGTATGAAGATTCAAACAGGATGCATATCAAAGGAGTAGTTGAAATCAAATATGGAAGTCAATAACGGTTTAAAACATGTGGAGATGGTCCTTAAATCTATTCTTATTCGCAGGCCTGCAGTAGTACATCTAAGCTGAGTACCACTACGAGTTTTGCAGTTTTTGCAAAATCGGACCTGCATGGGCCACCATAAAAACATGTCACAACCCGCACCCAATAATTGGGCATGAGCCGTGGGTACGTCCAGCCTACGTCGCAGAGTCGACGGTAGTACGCTGTCTAGTCATCTCCATATTTATAAACACAACCACACAGTTTATATTCATTTGCACAATGTAAACCACATCAACAGATAGGATCAAACGAGATAAATTTTTTATAATAACCACAGTTTGGAGAGAGGGATAATAATTGATCTGACAAAACTCCAAGATAGATCAAAACGTACTAAAGTGACATAGTCTCCAAAGAAAATGAAATGTACTAGAGAACACCCACAAATCAACTCATGAATCTTAAAATGGAAATAATATTAAAAAGTCTCAAACTAAACAAATCTGTGAGAATACTAAATAAAGTCTACTAAAACCATCTGTAGCGGGTAACTCCGCAAAAGCAGCCTCCAATTCGTCCTGTGTGCCAAAATCGGGAGCTGCAGTATGCTCATAATATGTGGTACAGAAATCCTCTAACTCATCACCTAAAAATGTTGGTTTTCCAGTCAGGAATGGAACAAGCACAGAAACAAAAAAGCCATTCGCAACTTAATAGATTCGATAGTGCATGAAAATAGCATACGTGAAAGAAACTAGAAAGTAAGCTGATGATATGGTATATCTAGAATGAAAGCATGAATCGCAGAACATAGTATGTCAACTAGAAAGAATATAAAAGCATGATGACATGGCAAGTGGTGAAATATAAAGAAGTAATAAAAGACAACTATCTATGTGTGTTGAAATATCTATTTCGACATGTGAACGGCTAGGGGGTAAATCAGGTACCCCGCACGTGAAATGTGCGACTGCTATTCTCTACGAAAGACACGGAGGATAGAAAGGATAGTTCACACGTCTACTATAAGATATTTTTCCTTACCGACAAGTATACATGGGCCCAGACAAGTCACGAAACACAAAGGTAAGATAAGACAAGAATATAATAAATGGGGGTCCATGATACTATCTTGTATGTCCATCGTGTCATCAAGCAAAGGAGCATATGTATAATATGTACTGAACAAAACTATCAGAGTTGAAAGCAATCAGAGAGTGCACTTGCCTGTGGTCCTGAGCTGCAGATACGGGTCAGATGCTGAGTCAAAGTCTCCAAAACCTATATTATGAATTAATTGGATTAATAGCTGTAAGTAAATAATTTAACCACCAATCATATCTATTTGTTATTAGGCTTCTAGTTTCTGTTTGTAACCCTTACAGGTAGACTTGTCTACAGTTATTACTAAACAATACTTGCCACCCTCATTTTCCCTAATTTGATTACATAGATATACCTATATTGGCTACCTATTCATTACCCTGGCTTGTATATACATGCACCTATATAACTGCTTATTATGATCAGAGGTACATAGGCCTACCAAGTTTAATCTAAATCCCTCTACTTAGATTCACCCATGATCTGGTAGTAATTAAGCTGTTAACCTTGATGCCTCTATACTCTAGGCTGATACATGTACATAATATATATATTTTTTCTATTTATTTTCATAACATAAATAGAATTTCAATTTTTTCTTTCATTTTTACTTTACTTTCATTTTTACTTTACATTATATACTATTTATTTTATTGACTATTTATTATTTATTTTGTTAGAAATATAGTTAGTTAGAAATATATTTATATAATTTTTCTTTTTATATTATATAGAAATCATTTGCATTTTTTTATGATAATACTATTTTATTTCAAATTTGAAATTACGATTAGAAAAAAAATGGAATTATTTCTGAGAACATTTCTAGCAAATTCTTTGAAGATAATTTACTTTATTTATATTATAATAATATTTTATTTTAATGTCTATGTTTACTAAGCCCTCAATATATTTTCAGTAGTACTCACCCCAACTAGACTTACCTCACTAGGCTTTGGCCTATGGGTTGTGGCACTGTTGTTTCATACATATAGATATCCCCTTAGATGGTTTAATGGCATATACAACCATCCATGCCCATAATTAGTTTATTATACAGGCATTCCTATATGCATTGCCTTATTATATGAAATGAGGCACTTATGTGGATATCATGGCTACTTCCACCGTATAAAATAAATACCAGATGTTTGATGGAACAATGATGTGTATAAATTACACAACATTGAGCATAGCCCAGTGATGTGCTTTAGTAGTACATAAAGATGAACATAAGGCAAATATAAATTTGGAGGAAAATGAAAAGAAGATAGGCAACAAAGATTAGGGTAAACAAAACAACTAATAGAAATAGGAAAAAGGAAAGAAGAGAGGCTCAGATTCCCCTTTTTCTACTAATTATGACAAACGAGCTACAGCAAATAGCCTCACCATAGTTCAAAATTGAGATACCCGCTATAGTGATTCCTGTTACGAACTTCTTTATCATCATAATCCACTTTACTGATGAGTGAAGAATGAATGAATAGCAGTAGGAACAGCAGCAACAGGGTGAGCATTATTCACTTTGGATGATATCTATACATCCCCCCGTGTTTCCCAAATCTATACTGTCAAAACACCTATCTAATGCTTACCTAGGTCTGATACCTACTGGTGTCAATTTGGTACATGGAAGCATCTAACACATCAGTATTTATCTGGCACAAAGGAAACCTCCCATGTCACGACCAATTGATACATACCTATATACACCCATATGGCCTAGTGTACTACTGAACATGGGCACATGGAACTCTCCTCCTGGGTTTGCATCTCATGCTCCACACCACTGATACACATCTAATTTGAGATGCATCTTCCGCTACCATAGTTGGACATCTCCTATGTATCTACATGGGATTGAACCCTCTTTCAGACTGATGCTTGCCATCTCATTTCGAGTACAGGTCTCTGTGGCAGACTTTGCCTTGTATGGTATTGATTTCACTCCGTTTTTCCTTTACTCATAATACAACGTACAAGTATTCCAATCTTGCTAATGACTTTTTAAGATAGATATTATAGGCAGCATAGCCTTGCATCTACACTAGTTACACGACCCACATTCATATTTGTTCAAAGTAGGTTATACTCATTATCCTAACTGTATTTTAGGTATTTACCTATGATGTTTAGGCATAAGCTAGTATATGTGCAACCGATATAAGGGTGTCCTGATGTAAGTGTTTTGACACAGAGATTTCTAACACATGAGTGATCGAATAAAGGTGATACTCTAGTCGAGACAGCAGAGGCTACTGACATAAACTACAATGCCACACCACTGCTATCCTTGTCTTCAGATTCCTTATTAGGTTCCTATTAGAGTTGGCCAGGTGATGGGGTATACGTGACTTGCCTATACTCTGTTATCTAATTTATCTAATCGTTAACCTATCGTGCCCAAGTTTTCAAAACTGGAAAAAGGATGCAGACGCGCTGGGCACACGCAACAGTTTATGTCGATACGTATTTGTTAACACATTCAATACACATGTCTATTTGCTGAACTCCAGAGGCGACTACCTCTGTACATGCAGGAATCTCTCAATAATGTCGTGCATACTTATGCACCACGAACACCCATGGTTCACAATATCTACTTATTCCTGATACACTTGGTATCTGATACTTTAACATCTCCTACTTCCCTGATCTAGAGTCAATCCCTCTTCATCTATTTTATCTTTAACATTGACACAATCATCTAAGTTACTATTGAGAACAATATCAAGTTTAATTACGATTGAATAATCAGGGAGTTTTTTTGCTTACAGGACCAAAGATTACCTATGGGGGACATGGATGTTCTTTCTGGCAATGCTCCTCTCGAACACATCGATCCTTTCGAAGTTCAGGGGCACAGAAAGAATTTAGGGTTTGGGGAAAAGGATTGCTCGGTCCCGTAAGCCTTCATATATTGCTTCAAGGGGTTTCAGGATTGGACTATGATTAAGCTAAGGATTTGAAGGAAGCTCCAATTCTTATCCGTTCTGCTTCGAACAGAGACTTGATTTGGGTCTGCCATTATCCAATTTGAATGTGGGGTCTTTACAATTAAACCCCCCTCCTAATCTGGATTTGCATGAGTCTTCAAAAACTTAATATATCACTAGCTCAACTCTCTAGGGTTTGTGTTTGGGTTAACTAAATTTGTACAAGTGTAATAGTGATAATGGTACTAGCAAGGGTAGTGAATGTGGTAATCTAATCATTATAAGAATAATAATATTAATTTGGTTTAGGGGCTCACACCATGATCGCTTCGAATACGAGTGATCATGAATTATTTTTCATTCTAAACCTTCTTACAAAAGGAGATAAATTCTGACAATGCATCATTCTTGCATGCAAGAAAATATACCCACGTGTATCTAGAGAAATCATCTACTATTACAAAAACATGTAATTTACCACTTAGGCTAGCAATTCTACTAGGTCCAAATAAATCCATATGCAGTAATTGTAAAGGTCTAGTGGTACTTACAGTATTCTCGGACTTAAATGTGGATCGGGTAGCTTTGTTCGTTTTATGTTCACTACTAACCATGTCCTTCTTGAAAGTAATATCTGGTAAGCCTCTTACTAACTTCTTTGTTGATAGTCTTGAAATTATGTCCATATTTGCATGACTGAGTCTCTATGCCATATTTGACTCTCATCACTCTTAGCCATTAAGCATCTATCTGCTTTGTTACTATCTTCTAACAAATGGAAAACATATATATTGACTTCCCTGATACATTCAAAGATAGTACTACCAGTCGAGCTATCAACGATAGTACATTTGTCTTTGATAAAGTTAATACCATAACCGTGGTTAGCTAAATAGCTTATGCTGAATAGGTTATGTTTTAACTCGGTAACTAGACAGACATCTTTAATCACAGGATAAGGAGTCTTACCAATATTGCCGATACCTACTATATACCCTTTAAGATTATTACTAAAGGAAACGTATCCTTCTTTTTCTTTGACAGTGTTGTGAATAATGAAGCATCATCGGTCATGTGCCGTGAGCAACCGCTGTCGAGGATCCATTTGCTCTAGCATGTGAAGGGTGTTCCACCTACAAAAGAATTTGCAGATAAAATATTTGGTACCCATTTCTTGTAGGGTCCTGAAATATTAGTTCTCGATATCCATGCACATATTTTTAAATCAACTAACTCTCTAACTTTACATGCCGAAGAGATATGACCAATGGTGCCATAATAATAACATCTAGCATATTGAGTGTTAGAAGCAGTGTGTTGTGCATAATTTGTAGGTCTTGGTTTTCTAGTATAATAGAATGCATACTTGTTAGTCTTCTTGGCCAAAGGTTTGGTTTGGTTTGGTCTGACAATGTTGGGTTTAACAGTGTTCTGAGGTTCCGGTAAGTGACACGTGCTAGGATAGGAAGCATCATCTTCAGGCTGTTTTCCTAACCTAATTTTGAACTTTTTGGAAGTGTCATATAATAAACTATAATCAGCAGTAAGTGCATCATTCCTAATTAGTGCTTGCTAAAGACGCTTCTTCTCTTTGAGTAGATCATCCTCTAATTGGGTAATGGTCTTGTCTTTCTCTTCGGATAGCCTTGTGGTCTCATGTAGTAACAACTTAACATAAGAAAGCTCACCTACCTCACTAGAATTATCATTACTTCTAACATCAGCTAGTAGGTCAGTAAGTCTTCCTATTTTACCTTTGTACTCTTTGAGTACCTTTTTTGAGTTTTGGTATTTGCTACGCAGTTTTCTGTAATCACCTAAGAGGTCACAAAAGGCTTCACCTAATTACTCAAAGGTAAAATCATTATATAAATCAAACAGGGGGTTAGTATGTACCTGATCGAATGCCATTAAGCATACATTTACAGCGTCATCTGATCGTTTATCTAAGTCGCTGGCTTTACTTTCATGCTATTTGCTCATATTGGCATACCTTATGGATGATGTTTCTTCAGGTAACCTTTGTCATACTTCTTGATTTTTCTGGTTGATAATGATGTTGTTGGACAGTCCTTCTTCATATGTCCTTTCTTCTTACAACCGTAGCAGATAGGATTTTTTTCGTTGTTGTTGTTGTTGTGTTCCTTTGTTCTTCTGTTGAATCTCATGAACTTCTTAAGCTTTCTTACTAGGAAAGCTTGATCTTCTGAGTCATAATCACTGTCATCGGAATTATCTTCGACAGTTCTTTTATGTTGAGCTTTGAAAGCGATCGACTTCTCCTTCGGTGTAACATCTTCAGTCTTGAAGTTCCATCTCTTGAGTAAGTAGCTTACCTATGAGTGTTTCCAGAGACATAGTTGTGAGGTCGTTCCCTTCAATGATGGAATCCAGTTCTTCGTGAGAGCTCGTAGAAGTTTGTGAATTTTCTCATGGTTATTGTATTCCTTGCCTAATGAAGACAGAGGATTTACAATATCCAGAAATCTTATAAACATCTGAGTGACGGATTCATTTGGCTTCATTTTGAATGTCTCATACTCCTGAGTAAGTCTACTAATTTTTGACTACTTGACTTGTGTCGTGCCTTCGTGAGTCACTTCGAGAAGTTTCCATGCTTCACTTGATGTTGTGCACGTAGACACCCTGTTAAATTCAGTCCTGTCTAAGGCATAAAATAAAGCATTAATAGCACGTGCATCAAGACTGGCCTATTTTTTTCAGCCTCAGTATACTTGTCATGGGGTTTCTCAACCAACTCCCCTTCGACAAGAATACGTGCAGGCTTTTTATAGCCATCAATAACAATAGACCATAAGTGAAAATCTAAATATTTCAAGAAGAAACTCATCAGTATTTTCCAGTATGTGTAATTTGTACCATCAAAAAATAGAGGTCTATTTATGGCTTGGCCTTCACTTGTGAATTTCACAGTTGCCATGTGTTATACTGTGATCTATGTAACAGCTGAAATAATAAAGAATATAATATCAGTATTACCTCATTTTACCTGTATAATCCGCTCTGATACCATTTGTAGGAACGAATTGTAAAGTGCAATACTCTAAGGGGGTGAATAGAGTAGGCAACAGAATTTAGCTACAATTGTGAAGTAGTCGACCAACTTCAATTGTGAAGTGTCTTTCTTCAATCAAGCCTTTGATTGCAATCTATCTGAAACTTCTAGACCGTACCGCACTGGCAAATTGACTAGAGGATTGTAACTGGCTTAGGATTTGAAAATAAAAGCTTTAAATACTTTGGAAGACATTTAAGCTTAGAGAGAAGAGATAAGAAAGTGAATGAGTGAGTTGAAATGATTGAAATTCTTCTCTATTTATAGGTTTTCCAAAGATAGAATTCTGGCAGAATTCGGGCAGAACTCTTTAAGAAAATTTCGACAAATAGCCGTTGCATCCGCAACTGCAGGTGGACCAAGTTCAAAATCCAAACGACAATAAACGAATTCTGGCCAAATTCGGGCCGAACTCTGGCCGAATTCTCCGAGGGCCAATTTTTATTTTTGGAACATTTTGTAAAACTTATTTTGGCTTTGGTTTATTGAAAAGTATAAGCAGTTAGGAGCTTTTGTAAAATGGGCTATTTTCAAAACATAGGATATTTTAAAAACATTTTAGGGTAGCCTATTTGCCAGTACAACTTGGTGTACAAAGTATTCCTAGGCTTAATAAATATAAAAGTTATATTGAATATAAAATACAGACTCATAAAGCAAAAACAGCTTCAGTCTTGAACAAAATGGTAGAACTTTTTAGCAGTAGTCCAAGTAGCCCTTATATCGAGACATGGTTAGATCAATTATTAAAATCAGGTTCGACCATGACCAGTGGACGAATAGATATCTTCTACAATATCTTGCTGTAACGTCCGTTGATACACGAATACACGGTCCTGCCATCTACCCTCCACTAGTATATGGAATACGTATATAGCAATGGCATCGTCAAGACGGAGTTCGTTGACGTCGATCCCTTGGAAAGGGTCAAAGCATTCTTCACTGACTCTGATCTGTACAAGTCAGTTCACTTGGACGATGAAGCCAACAATGCTGATGATGAAGCAAAACCGAAGCAAAGGCTGAAGCAAAGGCTGATGTGGTGACTGAAGCGCTATTGAAGGTGCGACTCAAAGGAAAACTTCTCCAGTGTCAGCTCCTCTCGCAGCCAAGTTGTATGGAAAAAATCTGGCTCCTTTGGTCGTCAAACTCCCAGGTTGGGCTCAGCAACTTATCAAGGTCAGACCCCCGATAAGGTCTCTGGAAACCCCTCTGGCCAAGACGTCTGCCCCGCTGGTAGCCAAGATACGGTAAAAGGTCCCTGTACCTCCTCAAACGACTATCCGTTCTGACAGATGAAGAGTTAGGAGAGTATATATCTGCTAACACAGATGCACATTCTCTTGATGATGTAATTCTTCAGAACAAGATTCCTTATTTTATTAACAAAAGACTATCTTTGAACTACTCTAATTTTTTACCTTTGAATGCTATATATACTCTATATAATGCCTTAGGGTCGTTACAAACACAAGTAACAACTGTCAACAACATAAATCAGATCGTCCGATACCGAGGAGTCTGTTATATAGTTCCATCCAGAAAAAGGATGAAAACTCCACCATCTTTGGCAAAGTGGAACGTCATCCAGACCTCCCTCCAGTCGAACCAGAGCCGGATAATTGTAGAATGCAAATGTACCGTTACAAAAGTCAAGCAAAGTATCTCATCCAAAAGATGGGTTACGACCTAAAACATGGTAAAGGCTTGAAGTACGGGAAAGGTCGATGCCCTCCCTAAGACTTTCCATTCCAAAGGGGAAGCCTCAAGACTACTACCACCGCTCTCGATGTGGGGTAGGCAATGTTACGCCTCTGATAACCCCAGAGAGTTCAGAAACTTAGGTTGTGGTGCATTCTCACTCATCTAAAGCTTCTACTCGGAGCTCTGACACCAACATCGGCTCAATCTTCATGAAAGTGTTGTCAGTCAACATGACATCCGCATATCCTCTAAAAAAAGATGAGGATCAGACGATGGAATTCTTCGAAGAAGAACCTTGGGCCCAGTGCCCAGGATCTCAATGGGAATCTCACTTCGAAAAATGGAAACCTCCCACCGAAGATGAAGTCAAACAAGTTGACTCGGGCGATGAATCATCGTGCAAACCCATCTTCATTAGCAAAAGCCTGTCAAAAGAAGACCGGGAATCCTTGGTGCAACTTATCAAGGAATACATTAACGACTTTGCATGAAGCTATGAAGACATGCCAGGGTTCGACCCACAAGTTGCAATGCACCGATATAACATTCTACCAAACGCCAAGCCTGTTAAGCAACAACATTGACGCTTTCGTCCCAACATCATGGACGCTATTGAGAAAGAAGTGAACAAACTCATAACAAGTGGGTTGATTCACGAGGTGTAACATCCAGAATGGGTGGCCAATATTGTCCCCGTTACTAAAAGGAATAGGAAAATTCGAGTCTACATTGCCCTCCGGGACCTCAACTCCGCCTGTCCGAAGGGTGAGTTTCCCCTTTCGATCCCCGACGTGATGATCGACAACACCTGTGCCTTTGAACGCATGTCCTTCATGGACAGATACACAGGCTACAATCAAATCAAGATGTTTTCAGATGACGAGAAACATACGTCGTTCAAAACTTTGAAGGGGGTTTTCTGTTATACAGTGATGCCCTTCAGATTAAAGAATGCAGGTACAATATACCAACGAAATATCCGCACCATCTTCTACAAACATCATCGTAAGACAGTTAAATGTTATGTTAATGATCTCGCTGTTAAAAGTCACCGGCGAGGCGATCACCTGTAAGATCTAAGGACAGTCTTCGATCTTATGCGGGCGCATCAACTGAAGATGAACCCGACTAAATCTTTTCTTGGGGTTTCTAGCGACAAATTCCTGGGCTTCATTATCACTGCAAATGGTATTCACATTGACCCTAAAAAAACTAAAGCTACCCTCGATATGCATCCTCTGAAGAATCTTAGAGAAATTAGGGTCTATAAGGACGTCCGGCATATATCAGAAGATTCATAGCAAATCTTTCTAGGTGATTCCAACCCTTCACCAAACTTATGAAGAAAGAAGTTTCCTATGTCTGGAATGAAGAGTGTCAAATGGCGTTTGACGACATCAAATCTTACCTCATAAATCTTCCTTTTCTGGTAGCACCAGTTGTGGGTAAGCCCTGTTGGCCCATTGGCTAGTAGTCACACCTGATTTTGATAATCAACGATAACTTTGGTTGATATGCAAAATATACGAACTACTACAGGTTTTAAACAAAGAAGTTCATCCATGTCCTACTTCTACCTACTACCTGAATTACAGTATATTGCGTCGTAATCAATAGATCAATCGCACTGAATATAAAAGACTTTTTATATTTTATTCGATTTTTTACAATTTTATAGAGTCCAGGAAATAATTGTGAGATTGATCAGGATTATACTTGCTTAGGTTATTCTCAGTCTACATATCCAAATAAGCCTACCTATTTAATTCCCAAAACCCCATAATTCTAAGAAAGCCCCAAACCTATATATACAAATTTGGCCCATTCCTTACTGTTCTGACCTAACAAAACTCTGACAAAACTTTGACTGAATTTGGTCCGAGTTCGGCCTAGATTATTTGAAAATCAGTTGCCACTAAATCTCCATCCAATATTGGTTTGCGAGATCCATGCATCCGAACACTACCTGAACTCTGCCCGAGTTCGGTCTGGAAAAATACTATAAATAGAGAATGATTTTCACCTTTCCAAATCACTCATTCACTCTCTCCTCTCTATTCTTCTAAAGTATTTTCAACGAGCAAAAGCTTTTCAAATCTAGCCTAAATACCACTCTTAGCCAAAGCCAATACAGTTCTGTTCGATCTAGTATTTTGGTTCAGAAGAGTTGTATCAGAGGTTGCAATTCAGAAAATATTCTAGTTTTTGGAATCAGTTTGTGGAGTCGGTCATGCGCTGGTCACCAAGCACAAAGTTGTAAAGGGACTACAACCTCTAATTTAACTTGTGAATTGTAGATTAATATCGTGCAAGAGTACTCGAGGCTGGAGTAGTCCTCTCAGAGGGAGACCAGTATACATCGCGATGTTCACTGAGTTTGATTATCTGATCTCCTACTTCACTGTATTTATTTATTGTCTTTTATATTTGCCATAGTCTTTATAACTGCTTAAATTTTTAATTGGTGGTTATTTCTGCTGCACACACACACTCTATTTACCCTTCTCTCTAGAGGTGCTCAACGGTCCTACAATTGGTTTCAGAGCAGGTTATACATATACATAACCACTCTAAAGAATATATATCTATGACAGTCGTTAAATCTATATTCAACGGTGAAGGACAATCTACGAATATACCCCTATTATTTGATGAAACGAATTACACATAGTGTAAAACACGAATGAGTTTCTTTCTTAAGTCACTCGATTTTGATCTTTTGTCGATAGTTATAGATGGTTACAAGAAACCATCTAGAATACTGGTTGATGGTGAATTAGTAGTCAAGCCGTATGACAAATACACTGAGCATGAAAAGACACAACCTAGCCTAGATGCACGAGCCATCAACACACTATTCTATTAAATTAAAAAAACTGAGTTCAATTGCGTATCTACTTGTATGATGTCTAATGAAATTTAGAGACTTCTTGATGTAACTCATGAAGGAACTTCCCAAGTGAAGGAATCCAAATTCAGTAGACTGACACTGGAGTACGAGTCCTTTAAGATGAAACCCGGTGAGTCAATTACACATATATTTACTCGTTTTCTTGATATAACTAATCCTTTACAATCTCTTGAGGATTATAGCAATCATAAGAAGATCAGAAAGGTGCTACGGGCTCTAACAAAGAATTGGAACCCAAAGGCTACTGCGATCATAGAAGGAAATGATCTCACCACGATGACTTTGGAGACAATAGGAAAGCTCATGACCCATGAACTGGACTTACAAGAGTTTGAAGAAGCTACTCCTAAGGAGAAATCTATATCCTTCAAAGCACAAGCCTGAAGAGTTTCATGCAATGACTCTGACGAAGAATCATCTGATGGTGAAGAATAGGCCCTACTCGTCAAAAATTTCAGAAAATTCTTGAAGTTTGAGAGATTAAACCAAAAGAAGAAAGACATCCACAAATGTAACGAAGAAGTGATAATTTGCTTTGGATGTAAGAAAATAGGAGGCTTAAAGAAGGACTGTCCATTTTCAAAGAAAAGCAGACTATACAACTGATCAAGATCAAGCAAAAAAGCTACCACAGGTCGAAAGTAGGCTAATACAAGCATATGGCACTAAAATGAGGCCCGTGTGTCAGAGGAGGAGGACAGACCTAGCAGCACTTCAAATGTCTATCTAATGGCTTTTGACAAAGTATCATCAAGCCCTCTGTACGATAATTTTACTTTCGATGAACTGGAAAATTTCTTTAGCGAACTACTTGATGTTTGCCATTGATTGTAAAAGAACAGAACAATTATCGGAGGACTGAACTTAGACTCACAATACAAACTCGCTCGTACAAAGAAAGCCTAGGGACGAAAACCTAGGTACAGCAGACTAAGTACGATTGTTGATTTTTGATTCTGGGGGTTGACGATAGAGGCTCGGGAAAGCGACGGTCGCTCTGCCTTACTCCTTGGACGATCAGTATGTAGCCTTGGCTCGGGGAAGATCTGCTTGGCGTTGACGAAGAAACGCTCTTCTTGCTC
Source organism: Iris pallida (assembly GCA_029216955.1). NCBI lineage: Eukaryota > Viridiplantae > Streptophyta > Magnoliopsida > Asparagales > Iridaceae > Iris > Iris pallida. The sequence goes on along the minus strand of JANAVB010002393.1, from coordinate 10,025,649 downwards.
TCCTCGGATTGCTCTCCTGACTTCTCTCTCTCTGTGATTATCAAGAAGAAAGGGGGAGCTCTCTCTGTGTAGATCTCTCTCTTCTTATTTTTTTATTCTTTTGTTGCCGACCTCTCCTCTCTCTCCTCCTTTTTTTTAAGGGAATGATGCTGGCTATTTATAAGATTGGGGGGTGATCATTAGGGTTTGCTAATGATTATCTGTTTGGAATGTCGGCGCTCCTTCATTCTATCTGAACCCTTGATCCTGATTATAGTGAATCTCGGCCATTAACGCGGATAGCATCGTATCTCATGAGCAATTAATGCTAGCTGTTTTAAATCCTCGTGATTGATTATGCCAATGTCTGATTGCTCGCCACGTGTCCCATAAGCTTGACGATAATAATATGCCCTGATCTCAGTAATTATGACGATGATGTCAAATATATTTGTTGAGATTCGGTTAAATCTCTTATTGATCCCATACCACGTGTCTTAACTGTAAGTCCTATCAGAGCCGCATAGGATTAACTATCCTCGAATCGCAGAGAGATACTCTTTGTAAGCTGCATAGGACGATGCTTCATCGAGCCACATATGTGTAATCTTTGTGAGCCGCATGAGCTGGCGTTGTATTGGACCGCAGGGAATGTGTTCCCAGGGAGCCGCATGTGCTAGCGTTGTATCGAACCGCATGGAACGGGTTCTCAGGGAGCCGCATATGACTGATTGCCACGTGGCAATCTGGGACTTCTGTCGGATTTGGTCAAAGATTTTCTTCTTTTCTCGAGGAGTCAGTCATTATGGCAAGGCCATTATGAAACTTTATGTCAGGGCCGCCACAGTGAATCGTGCTGGAACAATAAATGAGGCCACTCCTCAAACGACCAGCTGTAGGAAAAGATCACACATGGCGTCCATCGAGCCGCACATGCCTTGCTGAACCGCATACGCTCCCGAGCCGCATGCGATTGAGAGTCTTCTTTGAACCGCATAGGGCCGCTCCTGGATGAGCCGCATAAGCTTCTTACTCAGAGCCGCATGGATCATTATTCTAATATTTTCCATACTTCTACAGGACCCCCTTCAAAGTTTTCAATTTATAAAAATTGGAACACTTTGAACAAGAAGCATGGCCCCGTTCATGCCGCATAGGATTTTTCTGTCTGCCTGAGCTTCCTAGCCGCATAAGTGCCTTAGCCGCATGAATTCATCTGGCCGCATAAACTGGTTGCCACGTGTCCTGAACACGTGTGCAAATCATCATTAAGTGCCTTTGATTTGATTTAACGCCGCCTTTTGGGGGAGGATCCCAAGAGTCGGTTTTGTCTTGACCGAAGCATTTTGCCTTTATTCTTTGGGGGCGGCGCGTAATCCGAGGCATACTCCGAGACGTCTGTTCGTTTCGTGAGTCTCTTTTGCCTATAAATAGGAGTCTTTAAGCCTCTTGGGGTTTTTCTTTACCTTCTCTCTTTGCTCTGAATCTCTATTTGCTGTCTTTGCTCTTCGTCTTTTTCCTTTAGCAACCGACAATGGCTTCCAAGAAGGCTGCAGCATCGAAGGCCGCCTCATCTTCTACGGCAGCGAAGGGCAAGAAAGCCGCGTCTTCATCGACTGCGGTGGCGAACATGGCGGCTCCTCCGTTGACTGATGTACCCGCTTTTCACCCCGACGTCCACCCGCCTATCTCTGGTAAGGGTCCCTTAATATGAACTGCCATGGCTATGCCGCATATTTTATGCGCGAGCCTATATTCCAAAGCACACTGTGTGTCCGACTCATGCCTGGGCCGCATGGGGTATGACCCAGGTTTGAGCCGTATGGAAGTGGTTGCGTAACTACTTCTTTAACAGGGCCGCATAAGCGCATCCTCGCTGGCCTGCATAAGCTCATCCTTGCAGGGCCGCATAAACGTTCTCGAGCCGAACATACTCCTTTCGGACCACATAAGTTCCTCCGTACTGAGTCGCATGAGTTCCCTTCGAACGGAACCGTATGAGTTTATTCGTACTGGACCGCATGGGCTCTTTCAAACTGAGCCGCATGGGCTCATTTGAACTGACCTGTATAAACCGAGCCGCACCTATGCTGAGCCGCATAAGCATCATGTGTTTTTGTCGTTTCAGCTATCATTTTGACCTTGTTTCTTTTGCCTTTCTTCAGTGACTCTGTCCGTGAATCCTGCTGGAGAACTTATGGTAGGCTCGCGGCAGTTTGCCTCGAGCGTTTATCGGGATGACTTAGTTCGTCAAGTGTCCGAACAGCTACTTGTTGATGAACCTTTGGAGCGACTAAATGCTATCAGGGTTCAATCCTTTCAGTTCCTTATTGATATGATAAGCTCTGGGCAGTCTGACGGGAAGTATCTGAAACCGGTCTTCCTCTTTGGGGATGCGTTGGTTGTAGAAAACTCCCGAGTGTTGGATGTTTCGGAGAGTTGGGATTTTGACCTGGACGGGATGCCGATTCGCATCCCTATTATGAAGCGCCATTTCCCTTTTGAGTGGTTCAATATGATCGTTCTGGATAGGCAGATGCCGGACACCCTCACTCCAACCAGACCGGGGATGGTTGTTGGTAATATCCGTTATAACAGAGCCACTGGGTCAGTGCGCGCAGTCAAAGATCCGGCCAGTCGGTCCGTTATGGGGTTAGCTCCAGGTACCTTCATCAACACCCCTGGTCCTAACTTTTCATTCTTCCAGGCTGATACCTTCCTGAGTCAGCTTGCTCGCAAAGGGTCCTATCCTATTGGTAGGTTGGTCCTGCCGAGCTGGGTACACCCCATTCCTCCGTGGGCTAATCTGTTCTCATGGATCCTACGAAAGTATGGAGAGTTTTTGCGGGGAGTTAACCTTTATGAAGCTATACGGGGTACCAGCCACGGGTTGCCCGTTAATAAGCCACTGTTCATGGCCCTTTTGGAGATGTACAATCATCGAACGGGGACCTTTTTTACCCCTGTTGGAGAATTAGGGCGCGCTCTTCACGAGATGTATGCTGTCTCCAAGCTCCCCTGGGGGGATGAACCCTTCGAAGTGTATACGCCGACGAATGAGGAGCTCCAAGATTTGGATCAGCGATTCCCCGGTTTCGTCACCGTGTATCAAGAATTATTATGTCATCATAGCACCTGTCACCGGACGACTATCCAAAAAAATGATAGCTCGGAGGGGGACTCTCCCCATACTAAATCTTGGGTTGCATACCTTTTCAAATTTAGCGCGGCTGGCCGGGTTACTTCCCGAGATCGTTTAACTCCTAAAGAAGTGGAGGTCTTGATGTCGACTGCCAGGAGGTCGAAGTCTCAAAGTGACAGGTTCGGGAGCCAGATTGACTCCTTTAGCTACTTTCGTTATGGTACTCGGCGGTTGTCAGAGAAGGCACTCTTGGCCGGATTTTTAATGGTGTGGCTGCACAATTGCGTGGTCCCAGGAGGGGCAGGCTCTATTGAGAGGATCAGTCGCCACTTCATTCTTCCTGCCGTGAAGTTGGCCTTTGGGGTCAGGCTGGCCCTCCTTCCTGCCATGGTGTGCAGTATTCAACATGGTCTTCGCGCCTTCTCGTCCATAGTCATTGCTCGTGACGTGGCAATAGATTTTGAACGTGTAGAATTGCCTTACCATTACTTGCTGGGATGGCTATTGCTGCATTATCAATCCTTGATGAGACCCGGGATGGGACATGGCGTTACAGGTGATGACGTGTTTTTTTTCAAGTATCAATACCAGCCTTGGGAATGTAGTACCATGCCGGTGTGTCGGAGGATGCTGGCGAGGGTGGATGGGTACAATTTCTTCGTATCCGTTCCTCGTTTCACTGATCAAGAGGTGAGGAGTGTTCATGTTGACGGGGTCGGACCTCCTCATTTCTTGCCTGAAAAGATGCGTTTCTGGTTGTGCAACATTCGCCCGGCGCATCTAGTTTACCGAAATCGCACCACTGTGTATTTGGAGCCCTACTTGTCTAGTAGGTTTGCCCGTCAATTTGGGTATAGTCAGCTATTCCTCGGGCGTCCCAGTTCTTACCTGGGATTTGAAGGCAGCATTCTTGATGGTATCAGAGCATGGAGCTACTATGACACCTGTCATACTCGGACTAGCTTCTTGGTCCCTGCCGCAAATGTGATGGATGAAATCCTGCATATGGCAGTCCTGTATCATGTCACGGCGAACCCTTCTCTCCTCGATTTTGACTTGAGGACTAGCTTCATTGTGGGCACTCGCCTAGCGGAGAAGGCTATGATGTCGAGAGCAAAGAAGAAAAGGACGAATAGGGTTCCTTCGCCCGATTCCGAATCCTTCGACACAATTGAGGAAGATAATGAGTGGGACGGCGAAGACTCATTTTCTTCGGGTGATAGGATAATGGCGGGTCAGCCTCCCGTTATGGCGGCTGAGATGGCGACGGAACAACCGTCGGCCGTATTTGACGAAGCAGTGGGCTCGTTACCGTCTGCGTCGGAGGAGGTACGAGTAGATCTATCGCCCGCCATGCCTGGTTCTTTACGTAAGCAAGGCAGGCATGAGCCTACCGGCGGAGAGGTAACTTTTTCTGTAAAGAGAGCGGCTGTCGGTCCCCGTAGGCTGCTTATTACGGAGAAGGGTGAGGGTGTAGACGATATTCCGAAGGTAAGTCCAAGTCGGAGTTATATCTTTGTTGTAGCTTTATTTCCTTTCGGGGATATGACTTGATCATTTTTCTTTGTAGGCGTCTGACGAACCAGGCTCTCCTGAACCATCTGCTGCCTCAGTAGTTGATCTGGCCCTTGCCGCTTTGATTAGCGATATGTGTGCCGCGGTCCTCTCTGCGGGGGCTCTCTCAGCGGCGGCTAAGGACTCCCAAGCTGCTGAGGCCCCAACCCAGGGTGACAAAAGTTTGCTTGGGCCCGTCTCCGAGATTTCTGAACTTCAGCGAGATGACGCCATCCTCGGTGCATCCCCTCCCGGGGATGCAAGGGCGGATGAGTCTTTTATTCCTGACTCGGAGGCTGTTAGTGAAGAGGTTGTGATGGCTGTAGGCGAACCTCAACCTCCACATTCCTCCACTGGTAAGCTGAGCCACATATTGACCACCGAGGAGGCTTATTTGCTCTATCAGCATATCCTTCGGGTCAAGTCGATTCATGGTTGCCTTGGCCGTGCAGGTCCTGACCCTTTATCTCCTGACGCTGATGTTCTTGGGGAAGGCCTGGTCTACCGTGATCCGGGGGAAGGGAGTGTTTCCTCCCCTTCGTCATCGCATGTTGAGGGACATCCTGCCAGCTCTGGGCAGATGGGGATGGAGTTGGTGCTGGCCCCGGCCTCGTCTTCGGCTGCTTATACGGCTCCGGAGATTGACTTCTCGACCCTGCCGAGCATCCAAATTCTGCGGGCCGCTGAAGAGGAATTGGCCGATGTTCAAGCGTCCTTCCGTGCGGAGTTGGTTTCTCTTGTGGCAGGAGTGGCAGATTCCGTCGTGTCTTCTTCCGTGCTACGAGCCACACTCCCGTTGACACCGGTTTCCTCGGAGGCTCTGGACGAGGTGACGCAGGATGTGGTTGACTGCTTCAATCGCCACTTAGGGAGGGGTGTAAATGCTGCCGTGGAACGGGGGGTCCCTTTTTCTCTGTCTCTACGGGGAGCTCGGGGCCAAATTGACACTCTGAAGGGTCTTCCTGGCGGGCTGGGGTTAGCAGCGCTCTTGGAGCCTAAGTTGACAAAGGCTGACCAGCTTGTGACCCAACTGCTGGCAGTACGGCAGGCTGGCTTACCCGCCGTGACTGAACGGGAGCGCAGCTTCCTGGTCGCTGCTAGGGACAGGATTAAGCTCGCTCGAGAAACTGTCGGACCGGCTGTGCAGGAGGACCTTGACAAGTTCTCCGTCTCTTATGACCGACTGGGTCGTCGGAGTCAGGCTTGTAGAGCCCGGGAAGAATCTGCCTCTCGTGGAGTAACTGATACGAAGGAGCGGATTCTCGCACTCCAGAAGGAGTTGGCCTTCTTAGAGTCAGAGCGGGAGGCTGCTCGTGCAGAACAAGAGTTGATTGCTCGAGAGGCCGAGAGGATTTCCCGATCCTCTGTCAACCTGGAGCGGGCCTTCAAGAAGTTTGAGGACAACTGGCGAGCCCATGCTCATCTGGAGGATGCGGCGGTGTTGGATCAGGAAGCAGAGCGCCGAGCCAGACAAAAGCTTGAGCGGTCGGTTGCTTTGATAAAGGACCGTCTTACGGCGTTATGTGTTCCAGAGCAGTGATTGGCTTTCTGTCTTCTTCTTCTTCTCTTTTTCTCTCTTTTTTTTTCTTTTTTTTTTTAATTTTTTTGCAAGGGGGTGTGATCCCTGCTGATGTAGCCTTTTGATTTTTGAATAAATGAGCATGTTTCAACTCATCTTTTCTTTCTTGTACTTGCGGTATTTATGGAATTTGGACTTGCTGGGGGATTTATTTGTGGACCTGTTATCCTAGGCGTACCTTGGTTTTAGGTACGGATAACAGTTTAGATAGGATGTCCGGGACAGCCACGACAAAGTGGTCATGGATGTTCTCGATATTGGGGGAAGGAATGCCGTAGAGCAGCTGGGCTCCCGGGGCATGGTAAGATGGTGGATTTATGCTAAGAAGCTTAGCGAATGAATATTTGTGGACCTATTACCCTTGGCGTACCCTAGTTCAGGATACGGATAATGGGGTGAAAGGGAACCGATCACATTTGCTCAGAGGTTATGATGACATGGCAAACATGAAGGTTGTATCGTAAAATCTTCCTGCTCAGCGGTAATGAGAACATGGCAGAAGAGACTTTACGGAAGCTATTTGTGGTCAACAGAGGACATTTGTGGTCAACAGAGGATATTTGTGGTAAACAGAGGACATTTGTGGTCAACAGGGGACATTTGTGGACCTATTATCCTTGTCGTACTCCGGTTGTGGGTACAGATAATAGGTTAAAAGAGGACCGACATACTTACTCAGAGGTAATGTGGACATGGCAAATATGACGATTTCTTCGACGGAGCCTTCCCACTCAGAGGTAGTGAGGACATGGCAGGAGTGGGCTCAATGAAGATTGGGTACATAGAACGACTCAGAGGTAAGAGAAAGTGGAAGTTCTATGCGAGGGGGCGGTTTGTTTTTGGTGGAAGTGAAGACGACTCAGAGGTAATGAGGACATGGTCGTTTCGGAAATTGGTGGATCGACTACCCTTTTTGTGCACTGGGAGTGCGGGTAGTGAATCCTGTGGGAGGATCTCTGCCAGGAAGAAAGTTCAGAGGTATAATCATACTTGACTTACTATCTGAAAGAGTGACCGGAATGTAAGTTCAGAGGCACCAGCTGGTACATAACTTGGTAATTTGGACTATTGAGGGAGTGGAAGTTCAGCGGCACCAGCGGGTGCATGACTCGATAATCTGAAATAGGGTGGATGAGAGTTCAGTGGTACTAAAGGGGTACATGACTTGATAATCTGGAGAATGATGGATGAGAGTTCAGTGGTACTAAAGGGGTACATGACTCAATAATTTGGAGAATGATGGATGAGAGTTCAGTGGTACTAAAGGAGTACATGACTCGATAATCTAGAGAATGATGTTCAAACATAGTATTTCTTCATGAACTTGCCGTTGACGGGCAACATGAGCAAGTCTCCGTTCTGCTTAGCGAGGCGGTAGGCGCCGTTGGAGAACACGATCTCGATGACAAATGGACCTTCCCATTTTGGCTGAAACTTACCGGTGGTCTTGTGAGTCATGACCATCGGCCTCCGGACTGCCAGAACAAGATCACCCACTTGGAATGTTCTGATTTTAACTTTCTTGTTGAAGGCTCCGGAGATGCGTGCTTGGTATAGCTTGATCCTTTGTTGAGCTAGGAGGCGCTTTTCATCTAAAGCCTCCAACTCTTGTAGTCGTCGTCGGTAGTTATCATCCGTCGTCAATTGATAAGTGAGGGCGACGCGGAATGAGGGGATCTGAGTCTCCAAAGGGAGGACTGTCTCGCTCCCGTACACCAGAGAGAATGGTGTATTCCCAGTGGCTGTTCGAACCGTGGTTCGATAAGCCCATAAGCACTCGTCGAGCTTCTCGTTCCAGTCGCGTTTGTTGGAGGAGACGAACTTCTTGAGGAGCTTGATGATTGTTTTGTTGAATGCCTCTGCCAACCCGTTTGCTGCCGGGTTGTATGAAGCGACATTCTGAATGCGGTGCTTATCGCAGAATCGGTAGAATGCATGGCTTATAAACTGTGGACCATTATCATGGATGATTCTTCGTGGTAGTTCGAAGCGGTAGATAACGTGATGCTTAAGGAAGCTGATCACGTTTGAAGTTTTAACTTCTGCGAGTGGGACAGCTTTCGTCCATTTGGAGAAATAATTAGTGATCGCAAGTATGAAGCGATGTCCTCGGGAGGAAGGTGGGGTGATTGGACCAATGATATCCATTTCCCATGCTTCGAATGGCCAGGACGCCACTGTCGGATGTAGAAATTTTGATGGTCGGTGAATGAAGTCTGCGTGGACTTGGCAGCCCTTGCATTTTCTGGCATAATCTATCGCATCTGCCACCATCGTGGGCCAGTAGTAGCCCATCCGGCGAAGACGGTCTTGCAGCTTAGGGCCAGGCTGATGGGCCCCGCAGACACCGTCATGAGCCTCTCGTATGGCTTCTTTGGCTTCTGCGTTCGACAAGCACCGAAGTAGTAATCCGTCGTAGGAGCGGCGATACAGTATTTTCGTCTCTGTATCGTAGAAGAACCTGAGAGAACGCCGTCTGATAGAAGTAGCCTCCTTCGGGTTCTCGGGCAGGATGTCGTAAACCACGAAGTCTATGAATGGTTGTCTCCAGTCTGGCGCTTCGTCGATCATCTGAGCAGAATAACTTGCCATGGCTTGAACGTTGTTCTTGGGACAGACCAGTTCGTGACCTATTACGTCAACCGAATGATGAGCTTGGTTCGGTACTGCTAAGGAAGCGGCAAGGCCTGCTAAGGCATCGACTTCGATATTTTGGAGTCTGGGGACGTCTTCGATAAAGAATCCCTCGAATGATGAGATAATGTTGATTGCAATTTGATGGTAGGGGATCATGTCTTCATGGCGAACCTCGTATGAGCCCCTGATCTGATTGACGATTAGTTGGGAGTTGCCGTATGCTTCAAGGTATTCTACCCCCAGCTCTTTTGCAAGTTGGAGGCCAATGACCAGAGCGTTATATTCGGCCACATTGTTGGAGCAGGGTTCCGTGAGGGAGTAGGCGCAATTGATCACCAGCCCAGTAGGAGAAATTAATACCACTCCGACCCCGACGACGATGTTTTCCTTGGGTCCGGTCCTTGAGGCGCCATCGAAGAACATTCGCCATATGTTATCGTGGGTGGCTGTATTCGAATTGGCGACCTTGTCTGGGATCTCTTCATAGATTCTGGATGACTCCGACCCTGGGTGGGCTACCAAAAAGTCTGCTAGGGCTTGACCCTTAACAGCCTTTTGCGGGACGAAGATCATATGATAGGGGGACAGTAATATTGCCCATATGGCGAGGCGAGAGCTGAGGGCCCCTGGTTTAGTCATGAGGACTCTGAGGGGGTTGACTCGCGAGATCACATGTATGGTTTGTCCTGTGACATAGTGCCGCGTCTTTTGAATAGCGAATACTAGGGCGAGACACTCCTTCTCTACGGCGGTGTATCGATGTTCTGGCCCGATCATCATCCGACTGAGATAATATATGGCCTGTTCGTGGCCTGCGTCGTTGTTTTGTGCCAGCAGGGCACCGAGGGAGTGTTCCATTGCTCGTACATAGAGCAGGAATGGTTTTCCAGGGACCGGGGCCACCAGGACTGGACGATTTGATAAATATTCTTTGATGTCATCGAAAGCACGCTGGCATTCCTCGTCCCAGACTCCCTTCTTCATGAGATGTGTGAACGGTCGACATCGCCCGGAGAGGTTGGAAATGAACCTCCTGATATAAGCTAGCCTCCCTTGGAGGCCTCTAAGTTCACGGAGATTTTTCGGGGGACCCATCTCCATGATTGCCTTCGTCTTCTCAGGGTCTACATGGATGCCCCGTGCCGTGATGATGAAGCCTAAGAATTTTCTGCTGGATACGCCCAAGAATGATTTCGTAGGGTTCATCTTCAGGTTGTGGGCTCTCATCAGGTCGAATACCATCCTCAGGTCTTGCAGATGATCTTCCTTATGGTGACTCTTGACGGCGATGTCGTCAATATAGCATTCTACTGTTTTGCGTAAATATTCTCGGAAAATGATACTCATGGCCCGCTGATATGTAGCGCCAGCATTCTTCAGACCGAATGGCATGACTCTGTAGCAGTATGTACCAATCGACGTTCGAAATGATATGTGCTTTTTGTCGTCGGAAGACATCTTGATTTGATTATACCCTGAGAATCCATCCATGAATGACATACGTTCGAAGCCGCATGTGTTGTCGATCATGATGTCTGTGATGGGAAGGGGAAATTCATCTTTGGGGCATGCCTCGTTCAGGTTGCGGAAGTCGATGCAGATTCGAATCTTTCTATTCTTCTTGAGGACGGGTACTATATTGGCGACCCAATCAGGATGTTGCTCTTCACGAATAAAACCGCTGGCTATTAACTTGTTGACTTCAGTTTCGATCGCGTCCATGACACCTGGACGGAAGCGTCGTTGTTGCTGCTTGACTGGCTTTGCATCTGGCCGTATATTGAGTTTGTGGAGAGCGATGTCAGGATTTAACCCCGGCATGTCTTCATAACTCCAGGCGAATACATCAATGTATTCTCTGACGAGTACTAACAGCGATTCTCGTTCTTCGTCAGTTAGGCTTTTACTGATAAAGATCGGTTTTGGAAAAGATTCGCTGCCGAGATCCACTTGTATGACCTCATCTTCGGTAGGAGGTTCTCTCAGTTCGAACCGCTTTTCCCATTGTGCGTCTAATTGCTGGGCCCATGGTTCTAGCTCAAGGATTTCGGGGATGTCTTCATCTTCTTCGTAAGCGTCGGTGAATGCCATGTTGACTGACATGACTTGTCTGAACACATCTCCGATGCTGGTATCTGAGTCGGAAGTTGGTGATCCGGTTGAATGTGACTGCCAGTCGCATTCTTCATCTGAGCTTTCAGGGGTCGTAGTAGGCGTTACATACCCTAAACCGCATCGGGTTTTGTTATAGTAGTTCCGTGGTTTGCCCGCCGGGGCTGGCGTCTTCAAAGGCAATCGTCGTCCAGTGCCGTAGTTCAGTCCTGGCGTTGTCTCTAGATCGTACCCCTATTTCTGCATGAGATATTTGGATTGAGGGCTATAGAGATACAGAGGCAGTCTTCCGGCATCTGACCCTAAGTCGACTTCTTCCATAGCGGGGGGATGTGGGTTGTTCGTCCGGCCGAAGATGATCGGGTGGTCCCCTCCCTTGACTATTCGGTAAGTGTCTTCTGCTGGAGTAAGTCGGATGGCGGTGTACACGTTTGTCACCTGTGTATGTAGGTGAGTGCCTATACCGTGTTCCATAGCATACATTGTACATAGCTTATTGAGCTCGGTGTAGTTCAAAGATAACCCTTTATTGATAAAGTAAGGTATCTTTTCTAGAGGGATTACATCATCTGCGGAAGGGGTATCGGAGTGGGCAGCCACATACTTGGCTAATTCTGGTTCTTCTTCGGCCACCCCCTGTATAAATGAAGACTGAGAGGACGACCTAGTCAGCTTGATCTTCAGAGGCTCAACTGGCGGAGCAGATCGTGGAGTTGTTGGTAAACTAGCAACCCCCAGTTTGGTACTTGATGTGAGGCGAGGGGTGGCTGGTTCGCTAGAAGTGTCAGACCTCGCATCGGGGTGAAGAATCTTCTTGGGAAGGCGTATTGTGAGCGGTTTGTCGGAGGGATTGGGCTTCTCCGTTTGGAGCTGACCGACTCTCGGTAGTCTGATGGTAAGTGGCCCTGTTATGGGTCTCGTGGCTTGGCCGGACCTTGGCAGCCGGATTCTTATTTGTTCTTCTTGTACGGAGAGACTGATTGCGTCCTTACGCAGAGTGGCCGTAAGGGGTGCAGAATTGCCCGGTTTGCGAGCCTGAAGGTGGATCGTTAGAGGTTCTTCTGATCCTGTAGCCGTCTTGTTGTGAGCTTGCACATCTTCTTCGACCAGATGCTTCTTTGATTTTTTGTACAGACAGGAGTCTGAGTAATAAGATTCGACCCCCTTGAAGGGATCGATATCGGCAAACTCTGTCCTCACGAAGCCGTGCTTATCGACATATTTGAAGTACTGGTGTAGCGTGGAAGGCACGATCATGTAATCGTGTATCCAAGGCTGCCCCAGAAGGATATTGTAAGAAGTGTCGGCATCTATGACATAATAGGTGACTTCTGATTGGAGATCGCCGATCTGACACTTCAAACGGATCTTCCCTATTGGGTAGCTCTTGCCCGAATTGAAACTGCTAATGGCGGTGCTTGTAGGTGTCAGGCTATGCATCGGAATGCGAAGATGATGTAGCAGACCCTTCGGAATGATGCTTATAGAGGACCCAGGATCAATGTGCATTCGGTCCACCTTTACGTCGCCGATGTATCCAGTGTAGTATCGCGGGCGATCATGCAGGTTAGTTTTGATGAGCATATCTTGCGGAGAGAAGACGATATTGGGCATTGCTCCCGTACACGCACTATCTTGGAGCTCTGCAGGTTGGTTATCTCCCGTGAGGTTGACCTGAGCCAAGTATACGTCGGCATTTTGGAGTGCCTCACTTAAAGCCGTGCGGACATCCTTTGAGAGCCTGAGGAGTTCATATAAGGACAATTTGGCCGGGGTATTAGCTAATTGCGCTAAGATGTCGAAGTTGTAGGGCCTCTCCAGCCCCTGAGGTGTCTCCTTTCGGAGGGACTTGTCGAAGCGAGTCTCCTTCGGCCTAGGCTTGTCGGTCGTCGAAGGCTGAGCTGGTCCCGGAGCATCATTGGTAGTGGGCGGATGATCATCAGTCGCGCTTTCGGTCACCGATTGGGCTTGTGTTCCGGATCGAGTAGTGACGGCCGAGACTTCCTCTTCTTCCGCCGAGGCAGTAAGGCAGGATCTGACTTTTTCACTTTTTCTTTTAGAAGGTGGAGAGGGTTGAGTTACCTCATGGACTAGGTCCGGATGGACCCACATGATTTCCCCTCGTGATGTGGTGAGGGGTATTAGACCAGCGGCTTGATCGCGAGCAGGTGGCAGATTAGCAATTTCCATTGTTGCCAGAGGGATGGGTATAACCCCGTCCTGAGTCTCTGTTGGAGGGAAGCTGCCGAATTGTACGGACACCATGTTGGCTGCCACGGTTACCTCTTCGAAATCGATGGCCAGGGCATTCGAATCGATGAGGTTTTGGATATACCGTTTCAGTTGGTAGCAGTCGTGTGTAGCATGGTGGACGTAGCGATGGTAATGGCAGAACTTTGGGTTCTCCAGATCAGCCGGCCGAGGCTCTCGTCTTGGTGGAGGAAGCTGAATCCTATCTCCTTGTATAAGCATGTCCAAGATAGGCTTGACATGACCGTCTTCAAAGGAATAAGTAATTTGAGGCCATTGTTTGTCTGCCGGCTGTGGCTCGGGCTTCTGGGCTGTATCGGTCACCATAGCCTGCTTGCCTTTGTTGTCCCGGTTATTGGAGGGGCTACCCCCATTGTCGTTGCTGGTGTTGGGATGCTTGCTCTTGTTCTCTCCCTCCGAGATATGCAACCCCAGTTGGCGAGCCTTCTTCAATCGTTCTTCAGCACTTGTAGCACTGATGATAAAAGCCTTCCAATCCTTGAACTGACTTTCGCCCATCTAGAGACTAATTATTGGAAGTAGTCTCTTTTGGCAAATTTCAATCAAAGAAGAGTCCGGGTTGCCAGATGGTAACTTCATTGCGGTTTGACGAAACCGCTCAATGTAATTTCTCGTCAGTTCTTTCTCTCCTTGAACGACGTCCATGAGGGTAGACATCGTCACGTCCTGTCCTACCTCATAGAACCTCTCCAAGAACAAGCGTTTGAAGCCAGCGAAGGAGTGGATGCAATTGTCTGGCAGGTTGCGGTACCAATAGAAGGCGACTCCTTCCAATGCCCCAATGAATAACCGCGTGAGGATAGCGTCATCATGGGCAGATGGTCGGTAGTGACCTCAAAGTAAGTGATGTATCGACTTGCTGAAGTCTTGCCATCATATGGGTTGATATTGAACGGCTTATATCTTGGCGGAAAGGGAACATCCCTCCATTCAGCAGGATATGGTTGCCGTATTCTGAGGTCTTGAGAGTTTTCTCGGGCGTGGAACATTGCTCGGAGCTCCTGAACCTCTCTTCTTACTTCTCGGGCCTCATCTGTCGCGGTAGGGGCCATTATCTCGGGAGGATTATTGCCCTGGTTTGGCGCCGCTGAATTTGAATCTACGTTGATTGCGGGACCCGTGCTTGTCTGGCCAGGTGTCACTCCCTGCAGAGTAGGAAGTGCTGCTTTGATCTCGTCTACAGACTTGACCAAGGCATGCAATATGGCCTCCAACGTGTCGATGCGCTGGCGATCGCTGGAACCGCCTTGATTGCTGTCTGTCATGAATACTGTCTTCACATGAGGAGTGACGGAGGGAGTGGTGGAGGATGTACCCTCCGAGTCGTACCCATGCGTCGAGAAATCATCTGGATATGTGGGGATGTTCTCTTCAGGTTCGGACTCGGAAGGAACACTACCCCCAACTTCGGAGCTTGCTTCGTCTCGAGAATCATGGATGTCCTCGGGGACATCAGCATCTGTTGTACCCGATGGGAGGGTTGTTTCTCGGGGTTCGTCTCCTTGAAACGTTAGATTATTGTGGACGTTCGGAGGAGTACTACCCCCAGCTCCTACAACCCCCAGGGTCGGGGACGATGAGTCTCCTGTTGCAGCAGATTTTGTCTTCGAACGGGTGTGTTGGTATACTCCGGTGGAGGGTAACCGTTTAGCCGACAACTTCTTAGCTGTAGTGGCTGATATCTTTGGACTGGAGATGCTTGTCTTCTTCCCTCTCCCCTCGACGGGGACCTTCTGAGCGGAATTGCAGGAGACAACAGGAGGTGCCTCATCTTCTGAGTTCGGGTGTTGTAGTCTGTGGAAGACGGACGGACGATCTTCCGTCACTGCTGCGTTGTTGCAGCAGCAGTTGATGATGATCTGGGTGCAGTGACGTCCATGTGAGGATTCCTTGCACACCGAGGCCCCTTCTCTTTCCTTGCACTTGTGGAGGTCGCCTCACGTAGGTCAGAGGAACCACTCTGTCCGTTCGCCGCCGGGGATTGGACTTGAGCAGTTCTGTACAACTTCCCATCAGAGGCCCGTGTGATAATTAGCGGGACGCCCTGATAGTCAGAGGTTGGGGCAGCTGTCTGGGCTTGATGAGCCCGCGCTGCCCTAGACTTCTTCTTTTTAGCATTCGTGGGTGCATAATAGGAAGAGTCTAAGTTGAACATCACAGAGTCTGGCTTATCATCCAGAGAGTCATCAGGGTTCGGACTGTACGAGAGACGGTCGAAAACTGATCGAGAGAAGCATGGAGCAGATGCTATGCAGCTGGGAGCGGGAACCGTGCAGGCTGTCTGCATGCGGTTGTCTCCTGTTGTCGGACGAGTTGCTATGCGGCTAGGGGTCACGACCGTGCAGGCTGGCCGCATACGGTTGGCATCTGTGGCCGCATGGGTTTTCTGCAAACGATTGACTTTACTGGCCGCATGAGTCTCATCCATGCTGTCGGGAACTGTAGTCGTATAATTTATGCGGCTGACAGAAGTAGCCGCATGAGTTTTCTTCATACGGTTGGCGGTTGTAGCCGCATGGGCTTTCTGCTTGCGGCTAATGCTCTTCTGCGGTTCGGTCCGCGTAGAGTCCCTCTTTGTCCCTGCAAGTCCAGCATCATAATGTTTTCTTCTGCCGGACTTGGGGACAGCAGAGTTGTCAATGATCTGAAGTGGGACCGCAGGAGAATCCTTCTCGCCGTCTTGAGCAGCAGAGGGCATCCCATCGAGAGCTTGAGGAGGAGCAAATGACTTCGATCTCCATTCTTTGTGAGCCTTCATGGTGCGGGTGCGCTTCTGGGCCGGGCCAGTACTGCCTTCAGAGAGCATCTCTTCGAACGCCTGTTGGTCGAAGCGGACTACAATCTTCTTTTGTGTGGAGCCAAGTTTGGCTGCATCTGATTGCGTCACCAACTCCTCAGCCATGGAGAAGTTAGTCCCCAGCAGAGTCGCCATCGTGTTTGCCATTGATTGTAAAAGAACAGAACAATTATCGGAGGACTGAACTTAGACTCACAATACAAACTCGCTCGTACAAAGAAAGCCTAGGGACGAAAACCTAGGTACAGCAGACTAAGTACGATTGTTTATTTTTGATTCTGAAGGGTGACGATAGAGGCTCGGGAAAGCGACGACCGCTCTGCCTTACTCCTTGGACGATCAGTATGTAGCCTTGGCTCGGGGAAGATCTGCTTGGCGTTGACGAAGAAACGCTCTTCTTGCTCTCCTCGGATTGCTCTCCTGACTTCTCTCTCTCTGTGATTATCAAGAAGAAAAGGGGAGCTCTCTCTGTGTAGATCTCTCTCTTCTTATTTTTTTTATTCTTTTGTTGCCGACCTCTCCTCTCTCTCCTCCTTTTTTTTCAAGGGAATGATGCTGGCTATTTATAAGAGTGGGGGGGTGATCATTAGGGTTTGATAATGATTATCTGTTTGGAATGTCGGCGCTCCTTCATTCTATCTGAACCCTTGATCCTGATTATAGTGAATCTCGGCCATTAATGCGGATAGCATCGTATCTCATGAGCAATTAATGCTAGCTGTTTTAAATCCTCGTAGTTGATTATGCCAATGTCTGATTGCTTGCCACGTGTCCCATTAGCTTGATGATAAATGATATACCCTGATCTCAGTAATTATGACGATGATGTCAAATATATTTGTTGAGATTCGGTTAAATCTCTTATTGATCCTATGCCACGTGTCTTAACTGTAAGTCCTGTCAGAGCCGCATAGGATTAACTATCCTCGAACCGCAGAGAGATACTCTTTGTAAGCCGCATAGGACGATGCTTCATCGAGCCGCATATGTGTAATCTTTGTGAGCCGCATGAGCTGGCGTTGTATTGGGCCGCAGGGAATGTGTTCCCAGGGAGCCGCATGTGCTAGCATTGTATCGAACCGCATGGAACGGGTTCTCAGGGAGCCGCATATGACTGATTGCCACGTGGCAATCTGGGACTTCTGTCGGATTTGGTCAAAGATTTTCTTCTTTTCCCGAGGAGTCAGTCATTATGGCAAGGCCATTATGAAACTTTATGTCAGGGCCGCCACAGTGAATCGTGCTGGAACAATAAATGAGGCCACTCCTCAAACGACCAGCTGTAGAGAAAGATCACACATGGCGTCCATCGAGCCGCATATGCCTTGCTGAACCGCATACGCTCCCGAGCCGCATGCGATTGAGAGTCTTCTTTGAACCGCATAGGGCCGCTCCTGGATGAGCCGCATAAGCTTCTTACTCAGAGCCGCATGGATCATTATTCTAATATTTTCCATGCTTCTACACTTGATGAACACAAAAATGTGTTAGACAAGTACAAGCAATCTCGCAAAGAGATTAAGGCACACACAACCGAAATAGTTAGACTCTCTAATCTTATCGAAGATATTAAAGAGGCGTCTACTACCGGTAACATGAAAGAGATTGTCAAGCTTAAAGTAGACTATCACGAGGCTATCCTCACTATTGAGAAGAAAGAAAGAGACTATGTCAAAGTGCAAGAACTTTATGACATAGAGAAGAGATGACATTTAGTCACTGAGCAAAGACTCTTAGATATGAATGTCAAATATGAGGAGTCTTATGCGGTCTCTAGAAAGTTAGAGATCAAGTTAGGCAAACAGGCCATTCTTGTTACACAGCCTAAGGTTAGTCCTAATTCCAAGCATACATCTTAAAAAACAAAACCAAAAAAGCATGTAAGCAACACGTCACTCACAATTATGCTATTCACTTAGAGGTTTCTAAGAAATACACGTAATAATATCGACACAGAAGTAAAGAGCACATTTTTAAAACTCTCATGCACATATTGTGGTACACACGGGCACATATCACAATATTGCAAAACTAGAAAGCTTGTTGACACAAACATATTTGCTTTGTTTTCTAAGACTAATCAAAAAGGACCCTTGAAGAAATGGGTATCAAAGGATTCATCTACTCATTTTGTAGGTGGACCCTCAACCCTCTCATGGTAGAAGCAAGTAGATACTTGATAGCGGATGTTCGCGGCACATGACTGGTGATGCATCCTTATTCGCTACGCTATCGATGAAAAAGAAGGATATGTTTCCTTCGACAATAATCTGAGAGATGATATTATTGGTAATGGCACTGTTGGTATGTTTCCCTATCTAGTAATAAAAGACGTCTGTCTAGTTACATAATTGAAACATAACCTATTGAGCATAAGTCATTTGGCAGATAATGGTTATGGTATCAATTTTGTAAAGGACAAATGTTCTATATATGATATGTCATCTGATAATCCCGTATATGAAGGGATTAGGAAAGACAATAGTTATGTCTTATTTTTAGAAAGTACTAATAATGCAGGAAAGTGCCTAGTAGCCAATCAAGATGAAAGCTGGCTATGGCACAAGAGACTAGGACATGCAAATATGGACACTATCTCACGACTATGCACCCAAAAGCTGGTAAAAGGACTCTCAAAGATTACATTCAAGAGAGATATGGTATGTGCTGACTGTGAAATGAATAAAGCAACTAGGTCTTCATTTAAGTCCATAAATGCTATAAGTACTTCTAGACCTTTGTAGTTAATACATATGGATTTATTCGGTCCTAGTAGGGTCGTCAGTCTTGGTGGTAAACTCTATGACTTTGTTATAGTTGACAATTTCTCTCGTTATCCATGTGTTCTCTTTTTATCAAATAAAAGTGATGTTTTTTTTTATTTCAAATATATTACAAAAATGTACAAAATGAAAAAGGCTTCATGCTTACTTGAATCTGAAGTGATCATGGCGATGAATTCGTAAATACCGATTGCAAAAAGTTTTGTGATGATAGTGGATACTACCACAAGTTTTTTGTCCTAGAACTCCTCACCAATATGGTATTATGGAGCGAAAGAATCATAATCTAAGCGAGATGGCTAGAGTCATGCTGAATCAGCATAATCTTCTAAATATTTTTGGACAGAAGCTGTTAGTACAACCTGTCATATTTTGAATAGGGTGTTAATTCGACCTATCTTGAAGAAAACCCCTTATGAATTTTGGTTTGGAATAATTCCAAACATTTCATATTTTAAAGTTTCTGGATATCGTTTTATCCTGAACACCACGGATAACTTGGGTAAGTTCAACTCTAAGGTAGACGAAGGAATATTTCTTGGGTATGCTGCCAAGAGTAAGGGATATAGAATTTTTAATAAGATATCTATGATTGTTGAAGAATTCATTAACATTACTTTTGATGTGCTCAATAGTCACAAATTTAACGACAGTGACGATGAAGATGTGCAGAACAAATTCAAGACACATGAAGATACTGCTACCAATGAAGGCTATCTGGAAAGTCTACCAAAAGAATAAAATTCATGCTAGACCATCCAGAGACACTCGTAATAGGTGATGTATCCAAAGGCATAAGTACACGCTCTTCTACTAGAGATATGAATGTCGCAGCAAATATAGCATTTATTTCTCAAGTAGAACCTAAGACAGTAGCAGATACTTTTAATGATGAGTTTTTGATGATGCCATGCAAGAGGAACTTAATCAATTTGAGAGAAACCAAGTTTGGAACTTTATCCTGAACCTATTGGTCAATCGATAATTAGTACCAAATAGGTGTTCCGAAATAAATTGAGTGAGGATGGACAAGTTCTACGCAACAAAGCACGTCTAGTGGCACAAGATTATAATCAAGAAGAAGGGATTGACTATGACGAGACATATACTCCTATTGCTAGACTAGAAGCCATTTGCATGTTTTATGCATTTGGTGTTGGCCCATGCAGCCATGATCAACTCGATTTCGATAATTAACTTAAAACTTCGACATTTATATAGAGAGCAAAGAAGACTTCAAAAAGAATACGTAAGATTCCACATGATCGTCAAAGAAGATTTTTATACTTTATTATATATTTTACATTTTCTTGAGTCTAGATAAATTGTGAGTCGGGATCACTGGCAAATTAGATTATCCTCACAAACCTATATTTCTATCCAAACCCTTGCAAAACCAAAAATTGGCTAGAAAACCCTAAAAACCTATTAACCGAACTCGGGCCGAACTCGGTCCCCTTTGTTCACTCCTGGTCAGCAGAAAATTCTTATTCTTTTGGATCAATAAAATTCAAAATTTTGAACGTTGCCCTAACTAAGTTCTGCCGGAACTCTGCCTAAAAAATTCTTATAAATAGAGAAGAATTTGTCATTTCTAATCACTCATTCATTTTTCAACTTCTCAATCTTTTCTAAAGCCTTCCTATATACAAAAAACATTAAACTTTCTATTTCCAAGACGACTCCTATTCTTCTAAGCGCCAGTGGTTTTCGATTATGAGTATTTGTATGTTAAAGTTTGATCTTGGGCTTCGGATTAAAATATGACAGAATTGAAGTTGGCGTGTTCTTCGGAATAAAGCACGCGGTGTAATCTCTATTTCAAATAATGGATTAATAGCGACAAGAGTTCTCGCGACTGGACTAGTCCTCACATAGAGAAACCAGTATAAACCTCAATTTTGTGTATTGCCTTCTTGCACTATTTAATTACTGCTTTACTTCATTGTACTTAAGTAATTATTTTATATATGCCTTTACCTGCTTAAATTTTTATTGGGAATATTTTTCTGCTACACTCTATTCACCCCCCTCTAAAGGTGCCATCGATCCTATAATTGGTATCAGAGCACGATCTCTCTAGTTAGAATTAATATCCTTGAGATATAGCATCCCTATGCACTAGCAATGGTGAAGGCCAGTCTACAAGTAGGCCACCCCTATTTGACGGCACGAACTACACTTATTGGAAGATACGAATTAGCTTTTACCTTAAGTGTCTTGATTTTGATTTATAGTCAATTGTCATTGATGGTTACAAGAAACCACTACCTATTATGGTAGATAGGAATCTAGTTGAAAAACCATATGACAAATATACCGAGAATGAAAAGAAACAAGCAAGTCTTAATCCAAAAGCCATTAATTCTTTGTTTTGTATTGTAGATAGAACTGAGTTTAATATAGTATCAACATGTGTCACGTCTCACGAGGTTTGGAAACTTCTTGAGGTTACTTATGAAGGAACTTCACAAGTGAAGGAGTCCAAAATCTTACGACTAACACAAAAGTATGAGGCCTTCAAAATGAAGCCTAATGAGACTATTACAAATATGTTTACACAGTTTCTAGATATTGTTAACCCCATATCTTCCTTTAGAAAAGAATACAGGAATCATGAGAAGATTGGAAAGGTACTTCGTGGGTTGACCAAGAACTGGAATCGTTAAGGCAATGACCATTTTTGAAGGAAATGATCTCACTACAATGAGTCTTGTAACTCTCATAGGAAAGCTTATGACACATGAGCTGGACCTTAAAAACTTCGAAGAGCCTGCACCAAAGGAGAAGGCTATAGCATTCAAAGCGTATCATAAGACAACCTCCGATGGCGAAAGTGAGACCGATAGCTCAGAAAACAAGCAAATGGCCCTCATGACAAGGAACTTCAAAAGATTCCTTAAATATGAGAAGACAAACAAGAAGAAGAAAGATTCCTGGAATGACGAAGAACCAATCTGCTATAGCTGTAAAAGACAGATCACATCAAAAATATTGTCCTGTTGTAAAAAAAGAAAGCATATATGATCAATCAGGCAAAAGAAGGACTTCGACAAGAAATTATGCTAATACCAGCATTTGGTGTGAAAGTGAGGCGAGCAATTCTGAAGAAGAAGAAAACCCTCGTAATACAGCAAACTTATGCTTCATGGCTACGGATGCTAAGGTAATATCGAATTCTCTTTATAAAGAATTTACATTTTATAAGTTGTCTGATGCCCTTACTAATATATTAGAAGATCAAAGGAAAATGATGGATTTGTTTAAAAGCGCCAAGAAAGAGCTGTAATTTGTACAATCTGAGTTTTTTAAGCAATCTCAAATGCTAGAAGACATAAGAAACTCTTCTAGTAACACTGATTAGGTTACTTCATTAAAGTTGAGTTTACATACCACTCTTGAAAAGCTTGAGAAATCTAATCGAGAAAATGTAAAATTCAATGATTTCTATGAACAAGAGAAAAAGAAGTATAATATTGCTCTTCAGAGGTTAGATGAACTCACGACCAAGTACAATGAAGCCTCTAAAAAGTTAGAGATTAAGTTGGATAAACAGTTTATCAAGCCTATAGCTCAAGTGAACATAAGTCACAAGGCTAAGCATAAATACAACACGACCAACACTACTAGAACTGCTATAAGTCATGCATTCATGTATACTTTTCCACACAAGAAGTCGTACACGTCTTTAAAACACACATACATGATCTTCAAACTTCACATAGCACTAACAATTCTGCTACATGTCATTATTGTGGTATAAAAGGACATGTATCACATCAATGCAAGATTAAGAAGCTTGTAGATATGCATATATATGTTTGGGTTCCAAAAGCTAACAAATCCGTACCCTCAAGAAAGGGGGTACCAAAGGTTACATTTTTAACTTGTGTTGTAGGTGGACCTTCGTCCTCCCACTAGAAACAAATGGATCCTCGATAGTGGTTGCTCCTGGCATATGACGGTTGACAATACTCTGTTTGAAACTCTAGCGATGAAGAAAGAAGGCTGTCTCCTTTGGAAATAATTTGAAAGGACATATAATTGGAATTGGAGACACATGTACTTCTCCCTCTCCTATTATTAAAAATATAAGCTTATTAATAGAATTAAAATATAACCTGCTAAGTATTAGTCAATTGACTGATCATGTTTAGGGAATTAATTTTGTTAAGGATAAATGCTTTGTTTATGATAAATCTTCCGAAACAATTTCCTTTTAGGATAAATGCTTTATATATGTATTATACCTGTCAGAAAGTACTAACACTATAGAAAAGTGTCTATTCACATCTCAAGATAAAAGCTAGGTATCGTATATGCGTCTTAGACATGCTAACATGGACACTATTGCAAGATTGTCCACAAAGAAACTGGTAGGAGGCTTACCTGATATCACATTCAAGAAATATATAGTTTGTGCCGAATGTGAAAAGAACAAGGCATCTTGTAACGCCCCAGTCCCAAAATATGTAGGACTAGGAACGAAGACATGCCAGCCATATAATAAATTTACGTAAGCCGTAAAATTCAGTAAAACCATGGCAACTAATCTCATGCACAAAATAAAGGTAAAGCTTTTATAGAATTAAGTAAGAGTTTGTCTTATGTACATGATGTTGGGCAGAGACAAATCTACTTCCAACTAATATGAGAAGTAATACATAAACATAGAATGATTTAGCAAGAGTAGCATGGATAATCCTAGAGCAATGATCTTCAAAGGAATATAGAATATCATGACCATGGCTAGAACACATGCAAAAATTCAAGAAACACACATCTGAAGAAGTCACCAGGTCCTCAGAGGGACGTAACAAGATACAAAATGAACTTTCCACATAACTGAATAAAAACTTCTCAATAATAAGTAAATCAGATCATAACATGGTCTAATATTCCACCCTTGATTTAGCGTACCATCCCCCCAACCAAATAAGGGCAGGAAATGGCACCCTAATCCACGATAAAGTATCTTTCCATGTCGTAATCCGATATAGTATCCGGAACACAACAAGGTTTAATACCTTCTCATCGAAGTAGTGAACCATACCTACAACCAAATAAGGATAAGGTATGGCAAACTAGTCCGTGATAAGTTACTGTTCCAAGCCGTGATCAGATATAAGTCGCTAAAGTAAAAGTACCTATACCTAACGGATAAGGTAGCCTAACCATTCTAAGTAAATTCATTTTAAGAACAACCCTCCAACGCATGGGCTCTCTCGTTGAAATGGGATTAGCATGGTTCCCTCTCTGGGCACTAGGCGTCGGAGAGCATAACGTTCAGCGAAGCGATTATGGCCCTCAGTAATAATGTAAGAGCATAATGCTTCACAGAACATCACTGGCCGTCAGTAACAATGGATAATCTCACCCGCGTCTCCAACGAAGCTCACGGGTTACAAAGGTAATGTGCATGGTAGCCCATATGCTAAGGAAATGTCCTTCCCATCCTATGCCTATATGTTGTCTCCACAACGCATAACCTTTATTAACCACTAAGTCAAACTAATCATGCAAAATACTATTAGCCGTTAATCCTATCGTATGGCTTATACGTACTAGTGGCCAGCCAGCTACGCAGGTTCGAGTTCTATATACAACTCGCGACTTCATGGCACAAACATGTCAAGGCCAATGAATGCAACAAAAACTAGGGTGGTCTCTTAAATCTAGGGTTAATATTCATAGAAATAAATAGAGAAATAATAAGGACATAATCAAACAGTAATTGTATTTAAACATAATTTAAAAGAACAGTTTTAGATTGTAAAAATTTAAATAATAAGTACATGCATGAAATATGAGCTAAAGTAAATAGACAGAAATGTGACAAGGTATCTTGTCTGGAGGTAGTGTGCAGAATGCAACGCCCAATAACTCAAATCGTCAGAATAGTAAAGCAATAAAAAGTCAAGTCCCACAAACGTCCTCGAATGCTGAAATAAATATTACGAATATTTTTGGTATAAAAAATACGTCTAAAAATGCCTACCCAAAGTCATATTCTGGACACAGGGGCAAAATCATAATTTTGGGTTAAAACGATTTTTGCCGTTGGACCCATTTTGTACCAAAAAACGTGCCAGTACCTACGGTCTCTAAAGTCATCAAACTATATGTCTATCGGTCTAGCTTGACGATACGAACCCAACCGTATGTCCAAAGTTGGATTTCGATGGGTCGTGCAGAAATTTGTCCGTTGGATCGGGTCGCGAGCTTGCCAAAATAGCGTTTCGATCGACCATCTCAAAATCGGACCAAACTTGGCACACAGGACCAGAAAAATGATACTGTCCTGATGGTGCAAGTTTTATATCGAGATGAAAAACGTTCACGAAGTTATGGACTAGTTTGCAAAGGGGCCGATACGGGGTATCTCGACCGATACGCTTTGATTTCGTCGCGCACGCATAACGAAATTGAGTTCCATCAAATCCTACATGTCGACAACATCATACGCATCTTTTGATGCTGATGGTTTGCGACCACGTCGCCCGGTTCATTGGGGCGCACGCCATCTCGAGAAATTTTTAAGTTTTTGGGTTTTTCGAAAAATATTTTTTCCTATTTGGAATAGAAAATCTTTACATATAGTGAATGAAAATTTAAACTACCACAAGGGTTTTGAAGTAATTCAAATGCTCTAAAACTTTGTTTAGGAAAGTTCCCAAAATTTTTACTAGGTTGGTCAGAAATCCTCTTCAAACAGGGGTACGTGTAAACCAAGTTCGGTCAATGTGACAGTGGGTTTTTCGTCGACTTTGCGTCGATTTTCCAGACAAATAGGTTCACTACATCCAACCCTAATTACTAGGGTTTCTAGGGGGTATGTAGGTTGTATATAGGATTTTCTGGATCACGAATTGATCAAGTAGAATCAAAGAAAAGTAGA